>MJEU01000111.1:0-55132 GCA_001748505.1 Sporisorium iseilematis-ciliati | reverse complement strand
TGTGTGTGTGTGTGTGTGTGTGTGTGTGTGTGTGTGTGTGTGTGTGTGTGTGTGTTTTTGTGTTTGAACCCTTTTTTGAGAAATAGATTCCTTGCGACTCCACCAACACCACCATCGACTGGACAACTCAGCTTTCGACGCCCACCATCGCAAACAAGCTCTGAAACCCCGGTTGTCCGCGTCGCTCACTCGAACGATCGGTTTCGATTGGTTGCGTATAAAGGCGCTATTCGGATTTCACACCGGTACACAGGAATCACCACATAGAGCTCAGCCAACAGCTTCACGGCCGGGCAGCCTCCTCGTTACTCCAACCCTGCGCAGCAAGCCGGTTTCCCACTTTCAAAACCGACATCATCTCCCCATCGGCTTCACCACCAGCTTAACATCTCTTCGTAGAGACGGCTCACGATGGCATCCTTCGCCAACGCCACAACCGGCCTCACCGCCGGCCTCGCCAAACTCAACACCACCCCCTTCTACTTCCAAGCTTCGCCCACCGTCCTCCCCGGCATCTCGGACAAGTACCTCTCCCTCGCGCTCCCCATCCTCGTCTACTGGGTCGCCTCCCTCTTCTACCACGCGCTCGACACCCTCCAGCTCCCCTTCACCGAAAAGTACCGCCTGCACGAGCCCGAAGAAGTCACCAGGCGCAACCGCGTCAGCGTCGCGCGCGTCGTCGTCATGGTGGTCGTGCAGCAGGTGATCCAGACGATCCTCGGGTTGCTCCTTCTCGACGATGATGCGGTGGGGTTGAAGCAGACGTTTGCGGATCATCCGGGGAGGATTCTGGAGATTGCGGGCGTTTTGCGGTCGTGTGCAGCACAGGTGTTTGGTGAGCAGCTCGCACCCACCGTGACCAAGCTGGTGTTCGGGGGGCAGGACGGGATTGCAGCTGCATGGTGGTTGTACTGGTGGGGGATCCCGGTGGCTCAGTTTTGGTTTGCGTTCTTCGTCATGGACGCATGGCAGTACACTCTGCATCGACTTTTCCACGAAAGCAGGTTTCTCTATCGACACTTCCACTCGCACCATCATCGGCTCTACGTGCCGTACGCGTTCGGTGCGTTGTACAACCACCCCGTCGAAGGGCTGCTGTTGGACTCGGCAGGAGCAGCCATCTCGCACGCAGCAGCGCTCATGACGGTGCGTCAAGGCATCCTACTGTTCACCTTTTCGACCGTGAAAACGGTCGCAGATCACGGAGGCTATGCGTTCCCGTGGTACCTCGATCCGCTGCACCTGGTGTTCCCGAACTGCGCAGAGTACCACGACGTGCACCATCAGATGACCGGGTTGCGGTACAACTATTCGCAGCCGTTCTTTGTTCATTTCGATGTGCTGTTTGGGACGCGCATTTCGGCGGATAAGTTTCAGAAGATGAAGAAGTTGGCGGAGCAGAAGAGGGCCGAAGAGAAGGGTAAGAGGTCGAATGGGGAGGTGAAGCTGGAAGGGAAGGATATGAGGGCAAAGGAGATTGTGGATGGGGAGAAGGATCCGTTTGTCACGACGACCAAGGAGTCCTATGTTGCCAAGGCTGGTAGCTCGATCGAGTAGTTGTGAAAAGGCTTCATGGAATTGCATCCCTCTCTGTCGAGATCCCCCCCTCTTCGCTATCTCGTTTTGTATACCCCCCAGAGACTCTTGTAGCGAGGCTCTCTTTGTAATCTCATATCTCTTCGCAGCATCGTTTGGATGGTACGTGCCGTGACTGAGGTGTGAATGTCGAGCTGTGTTTGCGAACCGGAAGGTCACGCTGAGCTGCGAGACCCACGCGACTGCTTCTTGCTCCGCGGCTTCACCTTCAACTGCGCTTTTTTTTGGAATTTTCCCCTCAAAACTGAGCTTTGACCACTTTTTTTCCTCTCACGACGATCCTTCTGACCACCACTTGACCCCTCGAACATGGCAGACTCCACCACCGCCCCTCAGCCGGCGTCTACCGCCTCGCAACCAAAGGCTCAAATCATCGGCGACCTCCCACCGGCACCAACCATGTCCGCTAAAGACCGTCCTGCCGACGACTCGGATTCCGAAGACGACGACCAACACCACCAGCTTGCTGGTGCAGACGAACCCGAGGATCCGCAGACAGAGGACGAAGCCGGGCCGTCGAGCGCAGCCGCCGATCAGGCTGAGAACAGCGGGATCACACGCGGTATCGTTCAGTACGGATCCGTGCGCGTGGATCACTCGTCCAACGGCGTCTCCTCCGACGCCGCACCGGCCGACGAGATCCCGGACGACTCGGAGCTGCTCCTCCACTACCCCGACACCGAAGAGGTTCTCGACCTTGGGCACCTGCGTCTCACCACCACCAAACGACTCGGGTTGCAGCGCTTCGCACCTTCGCTCAAACGCCTCTGCCTGCGTCAGAACCTGCTCACCAAGATCCGCTCCAAGGACATCGGCGTCCTCACCGCCCTCGAAGACCTCGATCTGTACGACAACAGCATCGACAGGATCACCGGCCTCGACGCGCTCACCAACTTAGAATCGCTCGACCTGTCATTCAACAACATCCACCACATCGCCAACGTCTCGCACCTCGGCAGGTGCAGGACGATCTACTTTGTGCAGAACAAGATCTCGCGCGTTCGAGCGTCGGACCTCGCCGGACCGATAGCGGGGTCGCTCGAGAGCCTCGAGCTCGGCGGCAACCGGTTGCGGACGATCGAGAACATCGGACATCTGAAGAACCTAACCCAGCTCTGGTTGGGCAAGAACAAGATCACCAGCCTTCAAGGCCTGGCAGAGCTGACCCGGTTGAAGGTGCTGAGCATCCAGTCGAACCGCATCACGCGGCTAGAGGGGCTGGAGCAGCTGGTGGAGCTCGAGGAGCTGTACATATCGCACAACGGACTGACCAAGCTGGAAGGGCTGGAGCGCAATGCGAAGCTGACGACGCTGGATGTGGGTGCGAATATGATCGAGCGGGTGGAAGGGGTGGGGCATCTGAAGCGGTTGCAGGAGTTCTGGGCGAACGACAACCGGATCGAGGATCTGAACGGGCTGGATGGGGAGTTGGGCGTGGACAAGATGCCCGAGCTGGAGACGGTGTATCTGGAGGGGAATCCGGGGATGAGGAAGGAGGGCGCGGCGTATAGGAGGAAGGTGAGGTTGTTGCTGCCGCAGGTGAGGCAGATCGATGCTGGATATGTGCGGTGAGAAGGAGGATGGCGGGGGGCGATGGGTGAGTGGGGAATGGGCTGGAAGGTTGGGGAGTGTTGTCGATGTGAGGGGGGATCGATCAGATGTGTAGGACCGTTGTTGTCACTTGCTCAAGCCGAGTGCCTCCTTGTTCTTTCCAACACCATTTCTTCAGCCGAGTTGTACTTCGCGGACATAGATGCACATCTGTGTTATCTCGGACCATTCGCAACGCAGTCCCTGGAGCATCGTCCAGCGGTCCAACAATTCGGATGTGTTGTTTGAGAAGGATTGTGATATCAAGTCTGTGCCTGGAAAAGCCTCCACACTGGTCACCGCGGCGGCCCTCTTTTTTTTGGCGTTGCGCGCGCAAGACATCACAGCTGCAGCCTCAGCGGAGGACCCTGAATCTGAGTGTGCAGTGCAGCTTTGCCACATTTTTTGGTCATCCTTCCCATTTGATCATCACCATCGACCTCGCTCTTTGCCTATACTCGCATCCACGAACCAGCTCTACACAACACGAACCGCTTCGACGACCCGAGCCAACGCCATCCAAACAAGAGGCAAGATTCCCTTTTCGTGATGCACCGCCCGCAACAACTCTGCATAGCATGCTCCTCGACGATACCGCCCAACGTCAAACCCGCGTCGGTGTATCAGCACGGCTGCTGTTCGAGGCTCGTCTGCGCGGCGTGTTTAGCGTCGAATCCGCGGCTGACGACGTTCAGTCCGATCTGCGAGGATGCCAAGGCCGCTTTTCGGAAGGGTCCGAGGGGTGATGTTACGAGGAAGGGAGAGATCGTTTTTGACGCGAGTGCTGCCTTGGAGAGGGAGGATTCGGACAGGAGGCGGGAGCAAGACGTGCCTCCGCCACCTTATACCGAGAACAAGGACGAAAGCGGGAATGGAAAGTTTGTCGTGGACGACGGAAGCGATGATGACGAGGAGATAAAGGCCAAGGAGAAGAGACCGTCGTTGTTGACCCGGCCAACGTCGAAAAGTTCGCCTTTAGCAGAGGTGGATGTCGCTCCTCAAACCGCCACAACCCACGACGAGCCGATCGCCGATATCACGTCTCTCCGACGCAAAGTCGACCCTCACACCGTCTCTTCTCCAAGCACTTCCTCTTCAGCCGGCTCGACACGCCAATACTGGCTGCGCAAAACCGACACGCTCCAGTCGATCTCGATCCGCTTCTCCGTCTCCACCAACGAGCTCTGCTTGCTCAACAACCTCCCGCGTGCGGTCCTCTCCAGCTCGCCGCACCTGCTCCATACGCGTTCGTTCCTGCTCATCCCAGCGCAGGCGGTGGAGAAGCAGCTCGCGGCCAACCCGCAGCTAGCATCGAGCTTGCAAGGTCCACCGCGCAGGTCGGCGGGCGAGAAGACGAGCGCTGCGCGAAGGAACGCCGAGGCGAAGTTCAGGGCGGCGCTGGCGAAGACGGTGGGGGAGACGCCAGCGGACGAGAGGGCAGCAAGGGCGTACGTAGGGTTGGCGGAGGACGAGATGCGGGGGGTGGAGTTTGGGGAGGGTGTAGATGAGGGGGGTGTGGCGTTGGCGTATGACAGGGATTTGGAAGGGAAAGGAGAGGAGGAGATGGTGGAGGCACAGCAGGATACAGCGAGGAGGTTGAGGTTCGATGCGATCTTGAAGCACGCGTTGGCGAAATGGGAGATGGATAGCGATTGGGAGCGATGCCAACGCGCGAATGGGGTGGATCCTTCGAGCGTCTCGCGGCCGCTCACCGCGTCTACTTCAGCAGCGGGCTCTTCAACGCAAGAACGCAAGACCCCTTCCAACGGCAAGATGAGCCAGTGGTTCGCACGCGCGCTCCACGGCGAACCCAGAGGTGAGTCCCTTGGCGCCACCCCACGTCATGTCGTTTCGCTCTCGAGCTCAGTCAGATTGCCGTCACTTGTCAAACAGACGTTTCCTCCAGCGCATAAGGCGCCGATCAACGTTGCGCGGTACAACAGCACCGGGCGGTACCTGCTCACCGGATCGTCGGATCGAACCGTTCGGCTTTGGAACGCTAGCACAGCTGAACAAGTGAAAGTGTACACGGAGCACCGGCATGAGGTGTTGGCGCTCGACGTCAGCGCGGACAACAGCCGGTTTGTGAGCGGTGGTGTGGACAAGTCGATTTTCGTTTGGGATGTGGCGACGGGAAGCGTGGTGAGGAGGTTCAATGGGTGGGTGGGCAAGATCAACGATGTTCGGTTTGCGGGGAAGGATGCGGACGGAAGTGTGGTGGTGGTAGGTGGGTTTGATGGTGTAGTGCGGGTGTACGATCTGCGCGCTCAGGGGGCTTGGAGGCCGATCATGGAGCTGAAAGAGGCCTCGGATGCGATCACCTCGATCAGCGTTTCGAGTGACCGAATCTACTCGGGGTCAGTGGACGGCGTTCTTCGATGCTACGATCTACGCTCTGGTCAGTTGCGAAGTGATACGTTCGCAGCACCGATCACGAGCATCTACCCGTCCAAGATGGGAACGTCGACACTCGTCGCTACGCTGGATTCGACGGCGAGGCTGGTGGACGGGAGGGATGGGACGCTGTTGCAGGAGTACAAGGGACACACGCATGGACAGTATCGGTGCAAGGCGGTGTTGTCACCGGAGGAAGACGGGGTGGTGATGGGGGATGAGGATGGAAGGCTGGTGGGATGGGATATGGTTAGTGCGGAGCAGGTGTTGGGCGGGGAAGAAGTCAAGGCGCATGGGAAGCAGGTGCTGTGGGTGGAATTCAATCCGCAAGATCGGGGAGAGATGGTGAGTGCTGGTGCGGATGGGTTGGTGAAAGTTTGGTCTACGCCGCCGATGTAATTAAGAATGGGCCCCGATTGCAGCCAGATCAGTAGAGTTGCTTCTTGTTCTTCTTCGCTCACAATGTGAATGAGATCGGATGCCATGTTCCGGCAGCTGCTCAGAATTGTGTGCTGTCTGTGATCACACGGTGAATGTGATGCTACAGAAGAGAGTTGCCGGTGTGACTTGTTTCGGCTCCCACTCTCTTCATCTGCGCAGCCAAGGCGGGGCTCCTCGTTCGTCACAAAGCGTGGGACCACCCCCACATCTCGTTTTGTTGAGCAATTTCACTTCCACGCCTCATGCGCGGGGGATGGGCCGAGATGTCGACCTTGCAACCTCGTGTGTGTGGGTGGCGCTTTGCCGAGAGGGTCGAGTCGAGGGTTTCGCCGACTTTCTTCCGCCCAGCAATTCGGCCCGCCAGCCAGCCACCACCAGGCTTGCTAGCATTGGCACAGCGCATCATCTTGTGTTGGACGCATGAAATCCCATTTCAGTCTGATTAAGTGCATCCTGTATTGGTGGTGGCGTGAGAACAAGGCGGGGGGATCATTGAGACCAAGGCAAAGCTGTATATGTGCTCGAAAGCTCTTGGCGTTGCACTCGAACTTATCAGATTGTCATTGCTCGACCTACACCCGATCCACGATCGCTTCCAGCCCAAATCCTCGATCGAGGACCGGATGGTGACCATGTGACGTAGTGTTCTTGACACACACAATTGGACCGTCGATTCTCTAAGCGCGGCGCGAGGAGAGCGGAGAGCCAAAACTTAAGCGAAGGTGAAATTTCGGAGCAATAATTTTTTTTCTTCTCTGTCACACGCGCTCGCCGCTCATGCCGCTCTCCGCCCGTAGGATCAAGGGAAACAGAGAGAATTCTCCGCGAGCGGTTCCAGAGAAAAATTTGCAACTCCGTTCGAGGCGGTTTGACGTCGATTTGCTTGTCTGGCTGCAGATCGTCGGTTTGCGTCCTTTCGACTGTACCACTGATGGAAAGCTCCCAACGTAGCAAGCTTGAGGGGATACACAGTATGGTCTGATCCTGTGCAGCGATCAAATGTCGTACGAACAGCTCTTGACAAAGGAGGGAAGGTTAGAGAGAAACTGTCGCTGACGGAATTGAAGGAATCGCTCTCGGGCGATTTTCGGAGAGATTCTTTTAATGCTCGTCGACTCGCTTAGCCATGCCGACCTACGAAAGGGCACATGCCGAAGTTTCGCTTTCTCTGCGCGCACACTCACTGCACTCGGTAGATCTTTGCCAAAAGGTTTTACCACGGCTGGTTCAATTTGAACGCCAGAGTGCCGCACCCCAAGCAGCCAGCGTCTCGAACTTTCTTTGCGCACTTCATTTGCGAATTATTGCGGGGGGATGAGCGGGACTGCTGTGCTGTACTGTTTTGTACAGTTCTGTAGTGGGTCGCTCGATGCCGTCACCTTGCGACTTGAAAGTTCGTTGAACGCCTATTTGATTGGACGAACAGGTGGGGAGATGGTTCTCTGCTGCAAACAAAAGGTTTGACTTGCGTCGACCTTTGATTTGCAGCAGCTTGCCGGTCTTGCTATCCCTGCCCCCTCTTCAAGAAGAAGAAGAGGCTTTGCTCTGGTTATGATTAGGGTCAAAAGCAACTAAGGTCGGCTTGGCAAAAAAAAGAGGTTGAGTACAAACGATCTTCGCTTTTACGGGGGAACATGCTGTCGAGGAGCTCGGCTGTATGTACATTGTCACTCGCGCCCGAATTTGCTCCAGAAATGGTCACAAATCGAAGACCGGTGATCCTCCATGCGCAGTCACAAGTCAGTCAGTCGACTTTGACCGAAAGTCCGCCTGTCCATTATAGCATTTGCGAACTGCGAGCAATCTTGTGACCTGTTCCAATTGTGAATGCTTGCCTGCCCCCACGCTGCTTTTCCTCCTCCTGCTGCTGCTGCATTGAGTGTTTGAACAACGACGCCCGCTCCGCCCCCGCCGACTCTTTTGGGAACGGCGTTCGGGTTGTCTGTTGCAGGTTGTGTGGCATCATAGAACTGCTCCTTATGCAGCAACACCCCGGTCTTTCCCCTCATTCTTCGCTAGTTTGCCTGTCCTCTACTACCCACTACCCTTGCATCAAGCCACGAAGAGGGCGGCGCTCCAATTCAAATTGGCCGGTACAAGTGAATCCAACGCTGCAAACGCACACTCACTCAGCATCCCTTTCCCACATCGGATTGCCCGAACCGGTCCGTCGTGCGCTCTCCCTTTTTAGCCAGCGAGACTATAAGTATTCTCTCCATCGCTTCCAGCTCGCAATTCGACCTTCCCCTTTCCCTCGTCCTGTCTCTCGCCCACCCTCCGCCCCTTTCGCATCCGTCCGCAAGCATCCTCCGCGCTGCAAAGCCGCTTGGCTGATACATCTTGGTCGTTCGTCTCTCCGTCTTCCATCACACGGGTCCTCCTCAAGCACATATCGTCAAAATGGGTGGCGCAGTTCCAACAGGCACGTCCAATGGCGTCACCATTGGCGAGACAAAACTCTTGTCAAAAGCCAACGTTCGTCCCATCTTGTTCTGCTCGCTAGCCGTCATCGGTGCGATCCTCTACGGTTACGATGGTACCTACTTCACCGGTATTCTCGAGATGAACCGCTTCAAGCGCGATTTCGGTGTCATCAACCCTTCAAATGGCGAATACGAGATTCCGTCCAACGACCAATCGCTCTACGCTTCCATCGTGCAGGCTGGTGAAGTTGTTGGTTCTCTTCTTGCTGCGCCGTTGGGTGACTATGTCGGTCGTCGAGGTGGTTTCTTCGGTGCCTGCACCTTGGTCACCATCGGTGTCGTTCTTCAGCTCGTCACTATCGGCTCAAAAGCGCTTTTGACGCTCGGTCGAGGCGTTCTCGGTGCCGGTGTCGGTGTCATCTCGAATTGCACTCCCCTCTACCTCTCGGAAATCGCTCCCACTGCCATTCGTGGTGCTATCGTCTCGTCGTGGCAGCTCATGCTGGCCATCGGTCAGGTCATCGGTGCCTGCATCGCTCAAGGAACCAAGGACATCGACTCCACCTGGTCCTACCGTATTCCCATCATTTTCAACCTTTTCTTCGTGGCCATCCTCGTCACTGCTCAGTTTATCATCCCCGAATCACCACGATGGCTCATCCAGAAGAACCGCGACGAAAAGGCGCTCGCTGCTCTCAAGCGTGTCAACAAGGGTCAGCACGACGATGTTCGTGACAAGGTCATTGCTCTCGAGTACAACGCTTTCCGCCAAGCACGCCAGGACGAGCTCGAGCTTTCGGGTGAAGGAGGATGGAAGTCGCTCTTGCACGGTGTTGAGCTGCGCAAGTTCGCCTGCGTCTTGGGTATCTTGATTGGTCAGCAGATTGGAGGTGTCCAGTTCATTTTCTCGTACACTGTCACTTTCATGACTGCCGTCGGACTCAAGGACGCTTTCATCATCACCATCATCGTCGATGTCATTGAGGTGGTCGGTGTTCTCTGCTCGTTCCTCCTCGTCAACCGCTTCGGTCGTCGTCCTCTTATCCTTGCGACCTCGGTGCCCATGTTCATCGCCCTGTTCGTCGTTGCTGGTATCGGTACAAAGGGTCTCCCTCCTCGTGGCGAGTCGCTCCCCTGGCCCGGCGTTATCACCGTCACCGAGGGTCGTACTATCGCCGCCATGATCTGCATCTACGTCTTCTTCTTCAACTTGGCATGGGGTCCACTCGCTTGGGTCGTAGCAAGTGAATTGGCCGTCGGCAAGAACCGTAGCAAGATCATGTCTGTCGGTACCGCCTGCTTCTGGATCATCGCCTGGGCTGTCACCTTCACCCTGCCTTACCTCTTCTACAATGCCGGTCTCGGCGCTCAGATCGGTTGGATTTACGGAGTGGGCACCCTCATCGCCATGACTTTTGTCTACTTTTACATTCCCGAGACGTTCGGTCGCTCGCTCGAAGAGATCAACGAGATGCTCGAGGCTCGCGTTCCTACGCGCAAGTGGACAACCTACATGACGCAACAAGAACGTTTGTTGATCGACCAGAGCCGTCAGATGGATGACGACTCGGCATCGGCTACCAACCCCACCGATTCGTCGTCGACCGCATCGAATAACGGCGACGACAAGAAGGTCGATAGCAAGACCACAGCTAACCAGGATCGTAACCCTACACGTCTCGGTACGAGTGATGTGGACAGTGCGTAAGGACCTTTTTTTTGCGCGATTTGTATTCTTAGCATGCTTCATCTCATCAAACGGTTTCAGTGAAGATATGGTTTGTTTGAGAGACGGATGAGTGTGTGTGATGGTGTGATGGGTGTTGTTCGGCTCGTGTGTTGAGGCTTGGATGATCGAGACTGTACCAAGATCAGTTGGGGCTCGAAAAGATGTCGTCAACAGTCAGTGGATGCTCACGGTTGATCTCACGGTCAACAACTACAGTGCGGTCATATTAAGCGGAACCTTGGTTGACATGCCTCGGTGACTCCAGACTTCCGACGGTTTGAGCGTCGACGGATTGCAGCGCGTGACGCGAACCAGCTTCTCGAGTGGGGCAAGCGGACCAAACGGAGTGAGCTTGCGGATCTGAGCGGATCAGATAAGGAAAAGCGGGGTTTGCGTGTGCGGCGTTTATCGGAGGGCAAGTAGAGTGGATTTTTGGACACCCCACGCGCACGTCCCCTTTAGTAGATGTGAGAGCCTGCTCACGAACCATCAACCCTTCTCAGCATCCATACCTATTTCACCCACACCTTGCTGCTGTCAGTCTACCCTACATGCTTCCTTCATCTTCACCGGCGGGGGAATGATGCGTCATGTCCGGCTCTACACCATCGCCACTGCGATTACCGGCAGAGATCGTGGCGAACATCGTCGAGCTTGCGATCCTAACGTCCTCGCCGTGTCCTCGCTTCATCACCTGCTCATCAGGTACATCTGACAAAGCTGATGAGCCACGATCACCGTTCACGACACCACTGCGCTCGACCCACACCTCGGCATGGTCGTGGACGACTCAGCTGCTCTACGTGTCCAAATTCTTCCACTCGATCGCGCTTCCGCTGCTCCTCCGGACGCTGACGCTCGACTCCCCCCGTGCAGCAGCGTCTTTCTTCACGACACACGACATGTCGAAGGTGAAAAGAGCTTGGTTGGGCAATCTCTCAGCAGCAAGACGCAGCGGAGTGAAGGTGGATCCGATTGCGTTGAAGTTGGAGGAAGCAGCGTGGTTCGAGGAGGGTTCGAGCGGGTTTGTGGTCGGACACGCGTATGCGAGCAGGCTGAAGAAGCGGAGGGTGGAGGAGAAGAAGGAGAGGGAAAAGCAGTATAGGAGCGTAAGCGTGTATTGGGCCGAAGAGGAGTTGGTGGAGGAGGTGAGCGATCCGGAGAGGAGTAGCGAGAGTGATGGGTCGGATAGCGAGGAGGTCGTTGATACACGGGAAGGTAACGAGATTGCGAGGTCTTTACCATCGACCTCGGAACAAGGAGAAGCAGAGGATGGGAGGTTACAGAGGCGAGCTTCGGAACAGTCACGGAGGATCGATCGACCGCTCGAACCAGCATGGCAGACGGTGTACTCTCGTCGACGCTCGCCGATGAGAAGTGGGCGAGCTTCAGCAGCTAACGGTGGACCACCCATGGATACAGCGAGCAGCAGCATCGGACCAGCAGAAGGAGACCTCGATCCGTGGGACATGCAAGACGCTCAAGAACGCTTAGCTGCTCTCGCCACCACCTCCATCGACGAAGCATCTCACGATTCAATCTCGTCCGACGCTGCCTGTCCCCCTCCCTCTCCCTCTGCAACTTCTAAAGACCATCACACTCCACAGCATCACCCGCACCCCCCACGTCGCGAAATCTACGCCTACCACCTCACCACCGCCACCCTCGAGCCCTTCATCAACCCGCTCCTCTCCTCGCTCCGCTCGCTGCGCCTCATCACGCTCACCTTCTACCCGGGCCACCTGCTCGACGACGACAAGCTCGAACACATGCTGCGCCGCATCCTCTCGCCGCACGAGTGCCCGCGCTTGCAGACGCTGCTGATACGGATCGTGTTCGACTCGGCCAGCGCCGGCAGTAGGATGCGGCGGTTCGAGCGGACAAAGACGATCGCGGGTGCGGCGGACAGGATTGGAGATGAGCGGGTGAGGGTGATGCTCGTACACAACCGGGTCGGGGAGGGAGAGTTGGTTGGGGAGAAGGAGGTTGCGGGAGGAGACGTGAGCCCGGTAAGTCGTAAAGCGATCCTGGTGACGAAGGAAGGTTGGTGGGCGCGGGTCCTACAGCAGAACCATTCGCCGTTACGGCCACCACGAGAGGATTCGGATGTGACACAAGACGGAGAAGCATCGCAAGCAGGAAAAGTCGATTTGCAGGGAGAACAGATACAAAGATTGTCAAACTGGAGCATGTTCTTCCCCCCGAGCCAACATGCGAATCCGACCCACTTGGTGAATCTGGTTCACCATTGCGATCCGTGGCCTGACTGTCCGAATCCTGTAACCTAGCATTTCGTTAGAGTACCGGTAATCTTACTAGCGCCAAAGAGCACGTTTTGTGCTTGGTGTGTTCTCTTTGTGTATTGGTGTGGTCTCCAACGCGAGACCGACAAACAGGACTAAAGTAGATTGCCGTTAAAGGGACGAAGAAAAAATGACCGAGTTGAAGTGTTGACCGATGCATAAGACCTCATGACCGCTCTCGGCTAATTCGGCAATCAGGATCGTATGGGTGGTAGAAGCGCCGAAGGTGAATCTCCAAAGATCACCGACCGACGCTTCTGTGAGGTACAACACCTCGACGCTAGGCGGTGAACAGCTGCGAAAGCCGAACACCTTGTGCGCCGCGCTAGGCCTTGACGGCATAACTCTGGCCCCCACACACACCCCACACACCTCACTCTGCAGCGGTAGACAGAACTCCGCTCACCCGCGGCAGCACACAATAACCGCCCTTCTTAGGCGAGGCCAAGAAACTCCTAGCGCCGACGGAATACTTTTTTTTCATGCAATGTATGCCGTTCCCGTCTAGTCTTACACTTACCACTCTCCCCTTTGTCTGCCGGCGATCCACGTCTGCAGCATGACCTATTTTTATGCCGAGAACCGTCGGCGTCAAAGGGATCTGATTCAGGGTCCGACGGCGCTAAAACGTAGCCAGCCCCACAAAAACGTTGCGGGGAAAAAAGGGAAACAAAAGATTTCCGGCGCTAAAACAAGCAGAAAGTGACAGGGCGGCTGACCCCTTACTCTCTCTCTTTCGCATGAGTGCAACGGATCGTCGGCCATCTTACGAAGCGTTTCTGGTTTAGGCAAGTGGTAGAGAGATGCACGATGAGGTAGCGCGGCCACCACACAGTCGATGGTCCCACTGCATCTGACAGGTCTTTACTGACACCGAAAAGAAGATCCGGCATGAATCGAAGAAAAAGCGCAGGACGGTCCCACACCGGAGTGGGGCTGGCGGGTGGAGTAGTTGTGCGAACAATCAATGTGACTGCATGAAAGATTGGATAGACGGCGGAGCGAGATCAGGTACAATCGAGGTGGGTGTACAAGAGAAGCGATCTGATTTCCGTTGCTTACTCTTCCTCGGTGGTGAGAAAACTGTGTGGGAGGTTCGTTCCTGCGTAGTGCAGCAGAGAGAGGTGCCGCTCGGATCACTCGACCCCGCAAGGGTTTTCCGTGATGACGATCGTCCTGCGACCCTGGTTAGCAAGCGAGGAGAGGGTAAGGAACAGGAGGCACGGACATCTCTCGGATTCGGAGATCTCCTCAGAGCAGAAGGAAGAAGAGGGTTTTCCTGAGTATGAGTTTGAGAGCGCCAACGTACAGCCCACTTAAACGATCCACAATCGACTTTCGGAAACGGCACGCCATGCCAGACAGCCCCATCTTGTGGGGGCGGTTGTGAAGCTCGAGTAGACCACTTATCCTGGCCAGGCTTCGCAAAGTGCATATAAGCCGCTCGCTTTCTGGATCAGCCTGCCAAAAAGAATCTCCGTCTCTCCAAGCTCGCCCTTGCTCACTCCTCTTGACGCTACCTAGCCTCAACCTCAACCCTACCCTGCCCCCCCTTCACGCAACACAATGACGTTCAACAAGCCCCTCCTCCTCGCCGCCATCTGCCTGGCCGGCAGCGTTTCCGCCTTCCCCTCGATCCGCGCCTCCGGTGGCGCTCCGTGCGACATCTACGCCTCAGGCGATACGCCCTGCGTCGCAGCGCACAGCACCACCCGCGCGCTCTACGCCGCCTACGCCGGACCGCTCTACTCCGTCGTCCGCGCCTCCGATTCCGCCACGAGCGACATCTACCCGCTCGTCGCGGGTGGGGTCGCCAACGCCGCATCGCAGGATTCGTTCTGCTCCGGCACCACCTGTCAGATCAAGGAGATCTACGATCAGTCCGGACGCGGCAACAGCCTGACCCTGGCGCCCAACGGGGGTGCGGCCAGCGGCGACGTGCTGGCCGATGCCACCGCCGCACCGGTTACCTTGAACGGTCAAAAGGCGTACGGTGTCTACGTCCACCCTGGCGTGGGCTACCGAAACGACAACACCAACGGTATCGCTACGGGCAACGACCCCGAAGGGATGTATGCTGTCCTCGACGGTACCCATTACAACGAGTAAGTTGCGTCTACCACGGTACACCCCCACAACTTCATAAGGAAAAAAGAATACTGATTGACTTTTTTACCCCACCTTTTCTTTTTCGACAGCGGCTGCTGCTTCGACTACGGCAACGCCGAAACCTCCAACACCGACACTGGCAACGCTCACATGGAAGCCATCTACTTCGGAGACAACACCTACTGGGGATCTGGATCGGGATCGGGCCCTTGGCTGATGGCCGATCTCGAGAACGGACTCTTCAGCGGTTACAACGCGAAAGAGAACGCCAACGATCCCTCGATCTCGTACAGGTTCCTTACCGCGGTGGTTAAGGGTGATTCGAGTAACTTGTGGGCGATCCGAGGTGGTAACTCTCAATCCGGCGGTTTGAGCACCTTCTACAGCGGCCAAAGGCCGTCTGGCTATTACCCGATGTACAAGGAAGGTGCGATTATCCTCGGTATCGGAGGAGACAACAGCAACAGTGGCCAGGGCACCTTCTACGAAGGTGTCATGACCAGTGGCTACCCTTCGGACGACACTGAAAATGAGGTTCAGGCTAACGTCGTTGCTGCAGGCTACTCGGCTTGATCGGGAGCTTTAACTGGACGCAAAAACATACTTTACGATTTTATTGTTACGGTATAACGAACACTGAAATATCAAACCACCATGCTGCTTTCCAGAAGTGTGTCGGGCATGCGGAACAGAACATGGCCGCACATGAGTTCACCTTGCCAGAGAATGCGACTGCGATTGTGAGTACAAAGCCATAGGGTATCTCAATCAAACGGACCGTCTGGTGCGCGCTCGATTTTGATCCATGGCGACTCTGACCTGCACACACAAGGCAAAGAAAACGATTCAACACTCGGCTCATCACAAACACACAACACCCAATTCAAGCAGCACACTTCCATTCCGTGCCCCTTTTCTACACCTACAAATTCGAGCTCTGGAACCGATACGCCAACGGCAACGCCGCCGGGTTATCCGTCGTACTCAACAGATTCACCACATCCTTGTACGTCTTGGCATACTTCTCCCAATGCCTCTGCACCTTGCTCAGAAACACATCCGTCGACTCCTGCAGCGCCGGCTCCGGCGGCACACCCTTCCTCCCACCCGCCTGCCTCCACCTCTCCGTCTCCAGCAGCACCTGATCCTCGAACCTCGTGCGGTTGAGCACAAACACGTTGATCACCTCGGTCAGCTGCGAGTGCAGCTCGAGGTACCGCAGATCGGTAAACATGAGCTCCTTCCGCGTCGTGTTGAGGAACGCAAAGTGGTCCTTCATCAGCTGGTCGACCGTCTTGACGTTCCGAAGTTTGCGTTCGAGGTCGATGTAGTTGGGTTCGACCACTTCCATCATCTGGAAGGCGAGCAGTTGCTGGACGAAGAACGTCATGCGTGAGCGGAGCATGAACAGCTTTTGCTTCCATTTCTCCAGCGCGGAGTGCGTCCGTTGCTTCCATAGCGGATTCGAAGAATGGTCCAGCCAGAGCTCAGAAAGCGACCTCTCGAGCGTCTTGAGATGCAACAGTCCCCGACTAACAAACTGATACCTAAGAATGTTCTTGCGACTGATCACCAGCGACACGGGGAACTTGACAGCCACATCAAACTGCAACAGCGTCACAGCAGGCACAAACGCCTCTTTACTCGACGTGCCCGCTGCCGCAGCAGCTGCCGCATTCGCCTGCGCCAGCTTGGTAGCCTCGATCCCACCCTTTGTCTCCGCAATACGTTTCAGCTGATCATACGCCCCTTCGGACGCAAGCACGATCCGCACATCTTCGCGATACGGATCCTCGAACCCGACCGTACTGCTCGATCCCAGCACCGCACCGAGGTGCGTCTGCAGGCGCTGCTGCACCGTCTCGCGCGTCTTGCTGGGCGAGACCTTCTTGACGAGCTCGTGTCCCGACTGCTCGAGGAACGACGAGAGAAAGTCGGATTCGGAGAAGAAGAAAAAGTGCTTGAGCGATCGCAGACGCTCCAAGATGTGCTGGTCGCCGAGCAGAAGCTTGAGGAGTGCCGAGTTGGCGCGCTGATAGGCACCTTCGATGCGGCGGAAAAAGGATTCGTCGTTCATCACCACCACTGAAGCGATCGCTGCTTTTCCTTGTTTGCCACTAGTGGCACCTTCCTCGTCAGGATCCGAAGGCACTTCGAGCCCACACTCGCGGATGACGTTGAGGTATTTACCCGCCAACAGGATCTTGTGTTTCCACGGCTCGAGGAAGGAAGGAATCTTGGCGCCGCCTGTGAGGATACCTCTCGGGTTCTCCTCCTCGTCCTCCAGCTCAGCATCCAGGTCCAGCCCGAGTTGACGTTGACGTTCGCGCTTGGCAATGGTGGTCTCGTCGCGTAGAGTGTACCGCGTCTCCCAGTATTCGTCTGTGGGATCCGACTCGAGCGCAGCCCTGGTCACCTTGGCATCCTCCATGACCATGAACTCTTCGTACGTGTCGGAAAGGTCGCCGGTGGTGATCCATTTGACGAGCGTTGATGCATAGGGTTGAGAAGCGCGCTGGAACAGCGTCGTGAACAACGTCCTTGCTTTCGGATCGCCGCTCATCCTCGTGATACGATCCCAGAGCATCGAGAGCACCTCTCCACCTTTAGCAATCCCACCCTCAACACCTTCATCGTCCGGATCATCCAAACCCAGCAGCGCACGGCGCTCTCGCTCCAACGCCGAAGTACCGCTAATGTCGGATCCACCGTCGCCATCGGACGAGTCATCGTCGTCCTCGTCATCGAACAGATCCGCGTGCGAGATGCCGACGATCTCGTCGGTCAAAGCACGGACCATGGCGAGCGTGCGCGCCGTCTCCTGGATCCACACAAACAGCTTCTGCAAGCTGAAAGACGCCGACGACGCCATCTGGTGCTCGAGCTGCACTACGAGAAGCTCGTAGTCGTGGAGCAGATCTCGGATGGCAGCGCAGAGAGCGTGGTTGACGGTTCCGTACTCGAGGCCAGAGTCGGTCTCGATAAAGGCGTAGATGGCGGTGTAGTCGGTGGCCAGCGGCAGGATGCGATCGACAAGGTCGCGCAGAGGTGCATCGAGCGCGGCGTCGATGGTGAACTGAGCACCTCGCAGGCGATGCGCAACGTCTTCTGGATCGTAGGTGGACGCGTAGGTGATGTACTGGCCTTCGATGCCGAGAAGCACGTAAAGCAGATCTTCGAGGATGAGAGCTTCTTGCAGATCTCGGTCGACAAGTGTGAGCGGAACGAAAGCGTGATCGTCCGAGTCTGCAGCTGCTGCTGAATCCGGTCGGGCCGCAGGTTCTTGTGGAATCGGATTAGAAGTGGTTGCTGCCGGCGCAGGTGGCTGGCTGGATGGACCGGCTTGATTCAGCTGCGGTTGATATCGTTGCGAAGGTAATCGCGGTTCGGCAGGTGTAGCTGAAGACGGTGGTATCGTTGCACCTGAAGCGGCGCGAGAAGATGCAGCATTGTTGGTGGAGGAGATGGTGCGCGTCTTTGCCTTGCGCGGCGTCGGTTGTGGGACTCTTCTGTTGAGCGGATTGAACACAAAGCTGCCCTCATTGAGGAACGAATCGACGGGAGCGACACCTTTGCCCTTGAGAGACTTGGCAGCCGCAGCAGCAAGAGCCGCGCCATCGGGACCTTTACCTGCTCCTTGAGTGAGACCTCTGGAAACGGGCGCTTTGCCAAATCGACGCAGATGGTATTCTGTGCTCGACTTGACCTCGGGAGCGTTGGGAGCGCCATTTTCGTCTGCCTCTGCGATGACGTAGGAAGCTGTTGTGCGGTGACCACCTTCCCCGAGCTCCGGAATGCCGTCTATGCGATTCGAAGCTGAAGCCAATGGCTCGTTGGGATCTGAGGCGCCCCAGGACGCCATCGCAGACTGTCCGGTCGATCTTTCGACTGAAAGCAAACGTTTCGACATTTTATCGAAAGCCTTTGCACTGAGGTTGAGGTGGTTCTTCTTGCGCATCGAGCGGCCGACCGGGGTAGCTGGCACCACGGGCGGCCTTGAACCGCTGGATGTGCGCGCGCTTGACATGACGGAATCGCTTGCTTGCAGGTATCTATTGTTCGTTGTAAAGCTGATCCACGAGGGCCGTGATGTGTCGAGAGTCGTAACTTCGGGACCGATGCGTGGCGCAAATCCGAGGACTTCGGCTTATGTCGTTGTTGTGCGTGTGGTGTGATGGGTATAGGCAGTCGAGCGGGCGCAGATGGTGGAGATGAGGATCAAGAGAGACAGACAAAGTTGTGAGTGTTGGTCTCTCTTTTCGGATCACGCGAAACCCGAGAAAAATGCGGTGAATGTTAGCACGGAAGCGCGACGCGACTCTTTGCTCCGCACCGCCGCCATTCTGCATCGGTCCCATACGCATCGTGGTGCATCGGGCCCCACCGTTTCGCTTCAACGGCTTTTCCGACATCCAACGGAACCACAGTGTTCCCACGCTCGACTTTGAGCTTCAGGATCGCATTCGGATCACCCTTCGATGACTGTCATACGATTTCAGCCACATCGCAGTGATCGAAGTGGAGTGTGATGAATGCTGGGGCAAGACTTTGGAGTGCCCGATTTCCAAGTTGGGGCAAGAGCAGCCTGAGAGAGAAAGAGAGAGAGCGCGTGTCGCTTTGGCTGGTGTTGGTCTTCGAATTGGACCCTGGCTCGGCAAATGCTGAGCTTCTTGCCTTGGTCTCAAGGTTAGCCTCTCATCCTCAGCTGTCATTTGCCTCATCAGTCATCGCTTCGTCCCCACATCTTCTCGTCTACATAAGCGGACTCCTTCTTCCTCTGCTTCCTCTCGACCTCATCCGCCAACCTTAGCTGGCAGAACCCTCTCTCAGTCTCCTCTCCATACGTCCACATCTCTTGCCGATCATGGCGTCCCCAAGCGACAAGGATCTCGTCAAGCAGATCCACGCCATCCTCGTGAAAGCGTACGAGACAGACACTGTTGCGTAAGTCCATCTCAGCCATCTCCTCTTCGCGCCTTCTCCTTCCCCTAACTCATCAGTCTCGTCCTTGCCATACTGCTACCGACGCCACAGAGAGAATTCAGCCCGCACAGTGCGCGCCAAGCTCGCCTCCCATTTCGGTGTCGATCTCGAAGCCAGGAAAAAGGAGATCAAGAAGATGGTCCTCAGCCAGAACGAGCTGATCAGTGCTACGTGGCTGCAAGGGAAGGGGGCGAAAGCTCAGGCGTCGACCTCTCGCTCACCCTCACCCGCTAAGCCTACCAAAGCAAAGGCGAAGGCAAAGACCTCCGTGGCCTCTGTCACGAGCAAGGAGACGAAGAGCAAAACAAGCACTGGTACGTCTTCAAAACCCAAGAAACCCCTTTCCGACGACGAGGATGACGATCAAGATGATGGTGAAGAGACCTACGATGATTTGGCTGCAACCGCCGACGTCGTAACCATCAACACGTCTGACCCAAGCGGCACGGACGAGGACGAGTTCAGCGAGCTCGAAGAAGACACCTCTGTCTCTCGATCACGTTCCAAGAAGTCGAGCAGCACCGTCAAAAAGTCATCTTCTAGCAGCAGCAGCAGCAAAAAACCCACCAAAAAATCTGCCTCCGCTTCCACCTCCTCTAAAGGCAGCGAAGCAGAACAGCGCCTGACTCGCCTCAAGAAGCTGGTCTCCGAATGCGGCGTCCGCAAACAATGGAAGAACCTCTACGAAGCCGCCGGCATCGCCAGCGACGACTACGCCCGCCAATGCACCGTCGTCCAAGGCGTACTCAAGGAGCTCGGGATGACGGGCAAAGGATCCATGGAGCAGGCGCAGAAGATCCGAGCAGAGCGGGAGTTTGCTGACGAACTGGCGGCTTTACAGGAGAATCCCGTGTTTAGCAGTGCGAGAAAGACCAGAGGCGGCGGTGCGAGTGCGAAAGCGTCGAAACCGGTCGTGGTCAGCGATGACGACAAGGAGAGCGAGTACGAGGTTGAGGTGAAGAGGTCTCGAAAGGTGGTTAGCGATAGTGAGGATGAAGGGCCACGACGGGTAAGTGCAAGCCAGAGAGCGTACAGTATTGCGGAGCCGCCGATTACTGACTTTATAAGGAGACTTTGTCGGCGATGGCACAGAAATCATTCAAGTCTTCCCTCGCGAGCTTTGCCGCTGATCTCAACTCGGATTCCGACTAGCAAGCTCCATCGCTTGATTCTTTGAAGCGATCATCATTTATTCACTGCACGCACGCAATCGCATTCACTTATCTGTCTCACCTTCTGTCACGACGGCGCTCACCATGACAGCCTTGCACGACCTTCCACTCACAAAGACCGAACACTTCACACACATTACAAAGTCGTAGTCATCACCATCAGATTGCAAGCCCCTACGTCTCTACGCAAACGAATTCCTGCCCCCCGGCAACCCGAACCCGGCCAAAAACGCCGGCGCTGCTCCTCCTTTTCCTCCTCCCTTACCTCCGCCCGCTCCCGCTTTGATCGGCGACAGCTCCAACGGGATATCAAAGTTGGGCGCCAACCCTGCGGCGTCGCTCCACTGTTGCATCGCTGCTGCTCCTCCGCCACCCAACAGCTTGCGCTTCTTCTTCTTGACCTCGGTGACTTTGGTCGCTGCGTTGGCGAGCGTGTTTGCTTTGAGCGAACCTTTAGCGGCGAGGGCGAGGTTGGTACGGTCACGTCCGAACTTGGAAGCGAGGACCGAAGAGTCACCGGGGCCGTCGTCGTCGCTATCGGCAGCCGTGGCAGCGGTGCGTTTGGTGCGGATGATGGGCGTGGCGGAAGGGTCGGCTGTTTGGTCGTCGTATTCGATCGCCATGGTCGGTTTGCGTGTTGCCGTTTTGGTCGTTCGTTTGACAACATTAGCCTTGGCGGATTTCTTACGCGCACCTGCGTCATCGCTACCGCGACGAGCGCGACGACGATCACGACCGTCGTCAGAATCGTCTTCGGACGAAGAATCAGTGATGGCTACTTCGTCGCGCCAGTTTCTGCTCTTCTTCGGCTGCGAAGTCGACGCTTTAGGTGCGGACTTGAGCGCCTTCTTGCCACCCTCTGCAACAGCACTCTTACTCGACGACTGAGCAAACGGCACCAAAGGCTGCATCGTTTTCCGACCAACCGCAATTCCCGCAGCCACCTCGTCTTCCGAAGGAGGCTCGAGCTCGGATGCGCCTTGCATGGGGCGTTTCTTCTTCGCATAGACGGGCGAAGATGGTGGTAGCATTTGCGCCGAAGCGACGAGCGATTTGGTCGTCTTGAGTGCGCGTGGTTGTTCGGTAGCTTTAGCAACGGGAGCAGGCGCAGGCGCGGGTGCGGCGGACGAAAGCTCTTCCACCTGAGCCAAGAGCTGCTTGCGTTCAGCTTTCCACGTCTTGCGCGTCTCAGCCATCATGGCATCGCGTTCGTTGAGCGTTTCGATTTCGGCTTGTGCTTCTTCGAGTTGCTGCTTCAGCGCCGCGGTCTCTTTATCGTCACCGGCACAGCCAGCGGTGCGTCCAGAACGACGCGCTTGCTCCAAATCCTCAGCAAGCTTCTCGTTCTCAGCCTGCAGCTCGAGCAGCGCCGCCGATTTGCTGCCCAACCTCTTCTTCAAACGCGCACCATCGCGAAGAGCAACCTTGACGTGCATAGCAAGCAGATCAGCACGCTTCTTCTCGAGCATCAACCGAATCCGCAACTCATCCTTCTGCCCTTCGAGCTCCGACTCTGTCGCATGATATCTGCCTTCGTGATACGTCGCTTCGTTCTTGGCATGCTGCAGCGCCACATCGATGAGGCACGCCTGCCTTCGCTGGTTGAGCAACTTCCATGCACGGTCGTCTGCTTCGATCTTGTACTGGCTGAGGCGCACTTGAAGTTCGGTACGGGCGCGGGATTCGCGTGCGATGGCAGCCTGGTGTGTAGCTTTGAGTGATGTGAGCTGCACTTGCAGACCGGTACACTCGGAAGCCCAGCCTTCGGATTCTTCTTTGGCGGAGGCGAGCGCGTCTTGCACCGAAGAAAGTTCGCGTGATAGCATGGTGGCCTTTTTGCGAAGCTCGCCGATCTCCATAGTCTGAATACGGTCGGTGCGTGCGGATGGGTCGAAGCGGTTGTGCGTGGAGATGTCAGCGGCGCCAGCGGCGGCAAATTGAGCGGTGTTGCCAGCGATGGGTGTGCTGTTGCCATTGGCGAGCGAGGAGAGGTGCGCCAGTTTGCGGCTCGAGACGCTTGGACTGGCATGTGGACTCATGCGTGGTGTTGTGGCTGCTGTTGCTTTGACTCGAGACAAAAGGGGAGTGGATTCGATAGGCGCAGTCGGCACCTTTGAGCTGGAAGGAGGTGCGGTTAGGACTCCACGCGCAGTGGTATCTCCCGAGTCATGATCGCCATCGTCATCGAGCTGCTGTCGCTGCGGAGGCTGAGCTGGCAAGGGACGCGATTCACGACGAGGGTTTGCGCGAGAAGCACGGTTGAAAGGATCGAGCTCGCCATCGAGGTATTTGCTAAAGTCGTAGGCGGTTCCTGCACTGGCTGCGCCGATGGGCTGGTCGCGTCCGTTCCTGCGATTGGCCGTACCAAAGACGTCGGCTTGTGATGCTGATGAGGTGTCACCAGCTGCGTCGGCGGTAGATGGTGCGGCGGCGGCAGCAGCGTTGTTGGTGCTGTGCTGTGAAGATGAAGTGTTGTGCGACGCCTTGTTGTGGGCGAGACTGGGCATTTGCGGGTTCTCTACGTCGATGTTGGCAAGAATTGGATTGACAGCAGCATCGCGACGCCCTGGGATGAGCTGAGCTGTGCTGTCGCCGCTGTCATCCGCGATCAGAGATGCGTTCGCTCTAGAGGACGATGACGACGATGTTGCTGCAAGCGCTTGCCGAGCCGCTCTAGCCTGTGATACACCAAGCGGAGTCTCGTCACCAGCCTGTTGACGAACGCGTTGGATGGCGCCATTGGTGAGGGAGCTGCGCGCTACACGTGAACGCTGGTTCTCGTCCTGTTGCTCTTGTGCTTCAATGGTGCGCAACTGAGCTGCAGGCCTGGGAAGGGAGCTAGGCACAAGGTTGGAGCTGCTAGCTGGGAAAGAGGCTGCAAAAGCAGCACGATTGGTGGTTGGACGCGATACAGATCGCTGCTCTTTGGACACGGCTGCCATCTGATCGAGACTGGGAAAGTCGGAAGCGCCCGCATGTGGGACGGGCGTGGATGGCACAGCTCGTGATGCGGTTGATGGAGTCGAGGATACAATCTTGCCGATCTTTTGCGCAGACTCGGGTGGTGGCACGCTCTCCTTGCGAGGCGATCGACGCACCGGAGGCGGTGTGCGTTGGACGACCATCGTTCAAGCGAGTGTGTGTGTGTTGGTTGGTACGTGACAATAGATCCGTTGCTTCCGAATGACGCGACGATGGTCAAAGTGCCGATGTTGGCTTTCACCAAAGAGTGCGAGGGTATGATCCGTGGGTATCGATAGGGTGGATGGCGGTGATTGCTGACTCGTTTGGTGATGGTGATGGTGATGGTGGTCGCACAAATGGGTTTGCTGAGTCAAACGAACAACACTCACACTCACAACTTTGCGCTGTTCGCCTCGTCGCGTTGGTTTTGCGTAAAATCGCCGCTTTTTGGCGCATCTTTTTTGTGCCTCATTTTTGGACAAAAATTAATTTTATTTCGCACTGATTTCTCGCCGAAATGTTGTTTGCTTTCTGGCGGCAGCAGTTCGACGCGTTGGGAGACGGGTTAAGGTCACGTGAGTTTAACTTATCAAATCGGGTCGAGTCAGCCGAATCGGGACAAGACGCCGCACTGTTCTCTCTTTCAAAAAATTCATCTTTTTTTGGGCGGAAAAGAAAGAAGAAAAAGAATTTTTGGATGCACTCACGACTGCTCTCGCATGTCACTGACTCGTCTACTCATCACCATCATTCCTCGTCATACATCCGCATCGTCTGACTCGACCGTTGGACTCTGGAAAACACATCACTTCAACCACCTACAAAAGCCGCCACTCAAGGCGTCATCTTTCGCACCATTTCCGCGTTCATTCCTCGTCGCCTGGCTTCCTCCATTCTCCGCTCGTCGTTTGGTGCAACACGAGCCGTATCTGCATCCAAAGCTTCTAGCTTCCGCTTCAACAACAAGCCAGCTGCTCTTCTTTCAGCCCGCTCCTCTCCTTTCTCCACTTCCGCCATGGCTTCCGCGAATATTGCCCTCGTGCCTTCCCCGGCTTCCTTCAACGGTGCTCCTTACCTCTCGGAGCTGCCCCAGTTGCCCAACCTCGCCGGCACCGATATCAAGCGTGCTCCTCTCGACAGCTTCCGTATCGCCATTGCCCAGCATGTGTCCTCGTCGCTCGGTGTAGACATCAACGCTGCCCTCGTCGCCATCGGTACGGGCAAGGTCGGTGACTACACCGTCGCCGTTCCCCGATTCAAGCTCGGCGGCAAACCTCAGGAGATCTCGGAAAAGGCTGCTGCCGCTTTCCAGCCCAACGAGTATCTGTCGAAAGTGGAGGCAAAGGGTCCTTTCTTGCACTACTTTTTGAACGACAAGACGCTCATCAAGCTCACCCTGCAGACCGTGCACGTCATGACCCACGGTTACGGCGCTCCTCGGGACGAGAACGGCAACACCCAGCCATCCTACGGTACCAACCGCGACGGTGAGGGCAAGAACATCATCGTCGAGTTCTCGTCGCCCAACATCGCCAAGCCTTTTCACGCCGGTCACCTGCGATCCACCATCATCGGCGCGTTCCTGTCCAACTTGTACAAGGCCAGCGCGTGGAACGTGCAAAAGTACAACTACCTCGGCGACTGGGGCAAGCAGTTCGGTCTGCTCGCTGTCGGCTGGAGGATGTTCGGTGACGAGCAGAGGTTGCAGGAGGATGCAGTCAACACGCTGTTCGATGTGTACGTTCGAATCAACCAGCTCGCCAGTGTCGAAGAGGACGGTCAGGGTGAGAGGATCCACGACGAAGCTCGACGATACTTCAAAGGTATGGAGGATGGAGACGAAGAATGTTTGGCTTTGTGGCAGAAGTTCCGTGACCTCTCGATCAAGAAGTACATCGAGGTGTACGACCGACTCAACATTCAGTTCGACGTCTACTCGGGAGAGTCGCAGGTGACCAAGGAGAACATTGCCAAGTCGCTCGACCAGTTGAAGCAGCAGAGCTTCGTTTCTCGTGAAGAGAACGGTGCGCTTTTGGCCGACTTGTCGGCGTACAAGCTCGAAAAGACGGTCATCGAGCGACGAGACGGCACACCGCTCTACATCACCCGAGACATTGCGGAGGCCGCTCAGCGATTCGACAAGAGTTTCGGCGGCAACGGCTTCGACAAGATGATCTACGTGGTCGCTTCGCAGCAGGATCTGCACCTGGCACAGTTCTTCAAAGTGCTCGAATTGATGGGCTACCCATGGGCACAGAAGGAGACCTCTCGTCTGCAACACGTCAACTTTGGTATGATCCTCGGCATGTCGACTCGAAAGGGAACCGTCGTCTTCCTCGACAACATCCTCGACGAGACTCGTGACAAGATGCACGAAGTCATGAAGGCCAACGAGGCCAAATACGCTCAAGTCGAGGACCCGGAACGCACCGCCGACATCATCGGTATGACCGCGGTCAAGATTCAGGACATGGCGTCGAAGCGTATCAACAACTACAACTTCGACTGGTCTCGAATGCTCTCGTTCGAAGGCGATACCGGTCCTTACCTCCAGTACAACCATGTCCGACTGTGCTCCGTCGAGCGAAAAGCCAAAGAGTCGGATAACTTGGAGCTACCTACCGCCGATCTGGACCTGTCGAGCATCAACCTGGATCTGATCAGCGAACCCAAAGCCCGCGATCTGGTCATGCTCATCGCTCAATGGCCCGACACAGTCAAAGCGGCGATGGACAACCATCAGCCATCGACGATCGTCACCTACGCTTTCAGGTTGACGCACCTGATCTCGACCTGCTGGGAGTTTTTGCTGGTCAAGGGGCAGGAGAAGGAGTTGGCCGAGGCGCGACTGTTTGTCTTCCGTTGCTGCAAGGATGTGTTGGGCTCGGCGTTGCGATTGTTGACCATCGAGCCGTTGGAGCGTATGTAGATGGTGTAGACTGGTTTGCAATTGGCATTAAGGTTATGATCAGTTGGTGACTTTGCTGTGACATGTTGGATCGTGAAGGTGTGTGATGTGGAGAGGGAGCGGCTATTGAGCTGGTAGAAGAGCGCTCAAGCGTGGATCTAGCTTGACCAGTTCCGACCAGCGCACTTCCACCGTCGGATCGGTCTCCGCCAACCCGCGCAACAATGTCGACAACAATCCTTCCATCTCCTCCCACTCTACACCCGCACCCGGGCGAAGATGCGACTCTTGTGCTGAGATAAAACACTTTGCCACCCCCGCCAAAACCAGCCCAGTAAACCTCTTCGCCGGCCTCACCAGCAACCTTTTCGCCAACCTGAGCACCGCCACCGTCGTCCGAACCTGCTCCGTATGATCCAACGGCACCTGCGACAGCCAGCTTCTGCAGATCCAATCCAGGCTGACATCGAGAAACCTCGCCGCGCCGCCGATCGTGCTCGGTGATGGTGAGAGGTCGTCGATCAGCTGCAAGTATGCTGTGCAGGTCACGTCGACGAGGCGGCGGCCAAGATGCGTACCAGAGGGAGGGATGGGGAGGTACGACCACGTTGAGAGGATTCCTTCCGAGATCAGTTTGAAGAGGGATTCGGTTCGACGTTGACCGCAGTCGCTCTCCGCATCGGTGTGGTCCTGACCAGGATCGAGAAACACAATTGGAGCCGTAGTCAGCATGATCAGCAGCCGTAAAGCTGCAAGGGAGTGCGAGAGAAGCTGCGCCGCGTACACTTGATCGTGGATGTACGTCAAGTTGACGTGCATCGCACGTTCCAACAAGCTGCCGATCCCAGTGCGGACGAGGAGCTTGCCCAGCACTGCCTCCCTCCTCTCCATCACCACCTCTTCCTCCTCGCACCGACGAGGCTTACCCAGCAACCGCAGCACAATACCACTCCCCTTCGCTCTAAACCTCGGCTGCGGATGCTCCAACAACGTCAACATTGGCGGCACGATCAGCGGCCACACTTCGCTCCAATCCGACTCCACCTCCAGCTGCAAAGCCTCCAAGCACCACGCAAAGACGTTTACGCAGCCCAGCGCTTCGTTTCTCTCCCTCACCTCCTCTCGGGCTAAGAGAAGCGTAAAGCGTCTAGGAACCAGGTTTGAGGCGCTGTCGTCTTCCGCTGCGCTGGCGAAACGATGCTGTCCGAGGTTGGCGTCGAGATGCGAGATGAACTGGGAACCGGGAGGAGGGGGTTTGGAGCGGCCGGTGGAAGGGTCGATGGAGCTGGAGGGTGCAGAGGAGGAGGAGGAGGCTTCGCGGAAGATGGGTTTGACGTAGTCGACGAGAAGGCCTTTGGCGATCGTCGATGATGAGTCCAGCTTGTGTGACGATTGCGGTGAGAAGGTTGAGAGGATGCTTTTGGCTGCGGTTGTCGATCGATCGCTCGTCCACCCGTCAGCGAGCGCTACTTCTGCATCGTTGGCTTCGCTGCTCAGCGGAAGGTATCGCGCGACAGCACACACCACCTGTCGAACCACAAGCCGAACCGCCTCACTGCTCTCCCCCGTCTTGCCGACATCAATCTCCCCCAACAGCTCCCCCACTTCGGCGAGCAGGCTCGGCACCTGCTGCTCCTTCCATGCTAGCAATGCGGGATAGTGTCGTTCGGAGTGCGTCCATGCTTGGCCGTCACCGCTGGCGAACAAGGTGGGGATGGTGAGGTGCTGTGAGACTGCAAGAAGGCGATTGAGCGTGGTGAGGAGGTCGGCGTCGATGGTCGAGGCTGTTTCTGAGGGGAGTGCGCCGAGGTTGAAGCGGTATGAGGGTTGGGTGGTGGAGTATGGTGGAGTCTGCGATGGGAGGGCGGTTCTCGGTAGGATTTCGATGCCGCCCGTACTGGACAGAGCGGATGGCTTTGGAAGATTGATCATCCCGAGTCCAGGTGGACGGATAATGTCGTCCAGCTCGATGCAGTACGATTGCGGAGGTTGAGGAAAGCTAACGAGGACCCTTGACGAAGAATCTTCCCAAAGCTCTGCGCGACGTCATCTCCGACTTCCGAACATCACCTTTGAGCCTTTTTCTTCTCAAAATGTCGTTCCTCCTCGTCATCCTCACTTTTCACCCCTTCTACCTCACTGTCTCTCCCAACCTTGACCATCTCCCCTCCTCACCACCCTCGCCAAACTCCGCCCACCATGTCGATCGCAACAGCATCACTCAAACACATCACAGCGATGACCTTTGAATTCTCACCGCTCAGCGCATCGCAGGCTTCGCGCTCCATGCGTCTTCTCCTCGCTCGATTGCCGACGAAACCTCCCGTGCCTGGAATGGATCTGCCAGATATCAAGACCAAGACGGTGCCCACAGATGCGCTGCAGAAGATCGAAGTGACGTACAAGAACAAGCAGACGTTGGTGCTGGATAGTGTCGCTAGTGAGACGAGGTTGTCGGACTTGGTTAGGAAGGTAAGTGTTGCGAACAGAGGTTGAGTTGGGTGATAAGGGACATTTGGCATTGACTTTGGTTGCTTTTCTGCACGTTTGCCGTCACGACGCTGTCTTTTAGATCGAGGAACCAGCACGAGCACTACGACTCAAGGAAGAGGGTCTATAAACCCTATAAGCGCTCAATCATCGACTTCGACGTCCACACGAGTCGCAATTTGTATTTGTACCTCTCAACACTCTCGCATCAAATCATAATCTGCTATTACCACGTCGCTGCTGTGCTCTTCTTCGTCGTTTCGCGTCTCTAATTTGTCGTGGCTTGCATTGCTTTCGTCAAGCACGCGAAGCCCGCTGTCACTGCGACAGGAGCGGCTGTCATCGTCGTTGTCGCTGTTGTCCACGAGGCGCGCGTTTCGTTGTCTGGTGGACCACCTCGAAACAGTGGACTCGCCCTTACTCCGCTCCTTTGGCTACAAGCGTCTGAAATTCCACGGCTTATCTGACAGGACGATTCTGAGCCAGGGAGGTGACGGAACGGGACTCGTCCAAACACAAGCCCGGGATCACTGTGAGTGTGAGGCGATCATGATGGCGGTCAGGGCCCTACTTGATCATCCAACAGTCAAGGTCGATGGAGATGCTATTCCATGAGGACACAAGCGCATGTGAGCTGCCAAGTTGGTCGTCTCGCAGAATTCGAGGACCTTAGAGCTCGTACCCTCAGCGGTAGTGATGTCGGTGCGGAAGACAACAGCTAGAGTGATGTTGGTCGAGAGACCAGAATTGGAGCTTGTTCAATGTCTTTGCTTTTCCTTGCAAGCAAACGCTTGTGCAAGACTTGATCTGCGGAGATGCTCTTCCAAAGATGCCTGTCAACTCAGCTCTTCAGAATCCCATCCGACTGCTCAACGCCCGCTGTGGACCTTTGCGTGGACCTATAGCGGCATTGGACGAGCCTTTGATCATTTGCGATGCAGCAGCCAGGGAGCCTATCAATGTCTCACTATCAACTTGACTGGAGGCGTTCCCAAAGTTCTGCAGCCAAGTCTTCCAAGCAAGTAAGAGTCTTACTTTGCTTGATTTGGCTTTGCTGACACGATGACCAAGATTGCTGGTGCAAACCGTATCACCAACATCGTTTGCAACAGGCTTGCATTCAGCTGCTACACCCCGCACTTTGTTGCTAGCCTGCAGAAGCTTGTGCAGCGCTTTGTCTCTCCTGGATTGCCGATTGCTTGGACAAAGCTCACGGCCACCACGGAGCAAGGGGGCTTTGGTGTACTCGACCCTAGCAAGCTCCTCATCAGTCATTGCGGATCTTTGATTGCCAGGTGTGCACTTCTGCAGACTGAGCAAGGCGAAGCATTCCGTTGAGGGTTTGCCAAGTGCCTTGTAAACTACACTGGCGCCTCAGCTGTAGTCCTTCTTCATCACGATTGTGACCAGGAAGGCAGAAGTGTCCCTGCAAGCCAATTCACCAGGACCATGGAGACAGACTGGAAAGAGCGCAGAGAAAAGGGTTTGGATCCGGTAGGTCTCCTGATCCAATTGACCTGCCTTGAGGAAGTTGATGGTCATGTCGACAAAGAGCGTCAGCTGGCTATCCTTCCTTCAAAGTCGGAACGAGAGTCGTGTTTTGGGAAAGATGCCAATACACCTATGGCAAATTCCCGACGTCAGCGTCGATGTCTGTGATCGTCCTGTCCATTGAGCTCAACACAGCATTGGTGTCAGCGGGTCCTCATGATAGACAGAGTCTCACACCGGAACAAGAAGTTCCTCAGATCGATGTTGTTCCCGCCTTTGCGCTCACCGTTCTTCTCGAAACCAGCATCACGCTGTGCACTCTCTCTCGACTTTGCGCCTCCGACAGCGCTTTGACAATGGGCTCACCTTGCGTTTCAGGGGCGGAAAGTCTTGCTTGCGCGACACAGTCTGATCGGCATCTATGGGCGTCGCTTGAATGCGTGCGCACGGAGCTGTCAAGCTAACGATCATCGTGTCTGGCTCAGCTCTGACCCCCACTCACACCAAGTTGTCAACGACTCGCGCGCAGTGGTCATCATGCATGTTGCTGCTGTCGTTTGCTCACATCGACTCACGTCGAATCGAAACTTGCAAACAAGCCACCTTTCGCACCTCACACACACCCTCGCATTGAAATCACAGTACATCCTTCAAAATCCTGAACAGCGAATGATATGACATTGAAATGAACAACGATACAAATACAGCTCCCACACTACGCCTCCTCTACTTCGAGCGAATCATCTTGCTCGGCCGCTCCTCTCCAAACTCGGGAATGCTTGCCAACTGGCTATGCTTGCCTTGAAACAACGACGTATTCATCTGCTGTGGCAGATGGAAGGCATCCGAGAGCGAGGTGAACGATCGCAATGCTAGTGTGCACAGATGCTGTACACGAGTACGGAAGGTTTCGGACGAAGCTAGAATGACGAGGTTCTCGACGTCGATGACTGCTTCGGATTCGTCGAGGAAGACTCGGAGGGCTGGGCGGGGAGCGCCGTCGAAGAGCGACGCGATAGAGACTGCCGATCCGACTGCGGCGGGTGCGGTTGAGGAAGGTGCGTCGGGGTCGTCGGAAGTGTTCTCAGGTGATGCTTCTGGGTCGGGCTTGACTGGTTCCATTTCTGCGTCCGTTGGCTCCGCAATCTGTGCTTGACCGTCAGCCTGAGCGGAGTCGACATCCTTGACCTCAACTTGTTCTGCCTCTTCCTCGCTACCAGGCGCTTCAGGAATCACCAGCTCTTCCACTTGCCCGAAATGCGCTTCGAGGAACGCAGCCATGTGCTCCATCTTTGCCAGCTGATACGCATCTCGATGCACGCTCTCGTCCCTTGTCGCATTCGCCTTCTCCTGACTCTCCGCCAACAACGCTGCCTCCGAGAAAGGATGCACCGGCCAGCTCTCACCACCTACTGGCGGTGTCAGCGCTTCATCATCTTCCGTCGTTTCCTCCGCATCTTCGTCCGAGCCTTCCGCTTTAGCTTTTGCATGGCTATCCTCGCCATGATGGTGATGATGGTTATGACTGTGCATGGTCATCTTGACGCTCGACGGCGCACTGTCGATTCCCAGAAGAAGCGCAACGATGCTGTCGGCAACCATATCGTTAGCGATGCTGCTGACCCATTCGACGAGCAGCTCGTGACGTGCGGACTGTCGTACATCGACGGCACCCATGATGCGCAGAGTCCGCAAACCTTCTTCTGCATTTACACCTTCCTGCAGTCGACCGTACATGCCTTGCAAGTGCCAGCGTACCATTTCCCAGCTGACGGCGAGGGCGACACGTTGGCGCTGAACGATCGTGCTTGTTGAGAGACCGGTGAAGTCTGTCAAATCTTTGGGGTCGAGGATAGTGTATGCGAAATCCTTGCTGATGAGCAGACCGTCGACGAGATCGCCCTGCGCCGGAGGCTTGGCAGCAATGGTGCCGATGGCTTTGGCAGTGCGTTGCGCACGGAATTGAAGCACAAGCGGCTCGCAGTTGCGTGGTGTATGGATCTTGACGTCGGAACCGCGTGCAGTGAAGCGCGCTTGCAGTGCTGCTCTTAGCTTGGACATGTTGTTCTGCTCTCCATGAACGAGCACGATGTGCTGTGCTTTGATCTCATCGATGAAGCGCGAGTTTTGCGCAAAGTCGACGTGCGCGGAAAAGGAGATGTAGTCGACCGACATCCGCCTTGGAATCTTTTGGCCGTTCATGCCGATGATCTCGTCGGGCTCGTTGAGGATGTTGCGTGCCATCGTTCCTTCCACCGAGTAACCCGAAACAATCAGACCATTGCGCTTGTCGGGCGCCCATCGCTCGAGGAGCTCGCGCGATACACCGGACTGCATGAAACCTGGCGAAGCCATCATGACGCAGGGGCCGCGATCTTCGAACTTTTCGAGCGAACGAAGATTCGAGATGTGCTTGAAGACGAAAGGGTTGTCGCGGCGGTTGAAGCGGGTGCGGATGTGGTCGTTCATGGTGTGAATGTAGGTCTGATAGACGGAGATGCACTTTTTGGCGAGTGCGGAAGCGTAGTAGATGGGTACGCTGTGGAGCTCTGGGTGCGCAGCCCAGTATTCATCGAGCAACAAAAGCAGCTCTTGAGCTCGACCTAGCACAAAGACAGGTAACAAGACACGGCCGCCTCGCTTGATGATGTGATGAATCTGCGAGGTGAAGCGATGCTCCTTGTCGAGACGTGGCTCGTGAGTCTGTGTGCCGTAGGTGGATTCGCAGATGAGCACGTCGGGCTTGACGGGTGGGATCTCTGCTTGGACGAGATGTCGATCTTCTTCTCGACTGAAGTCACCGGTGTAGAGGATGCGAAGACCAGCAATCTCGATGAGGAACATGCATGCTCCCAGAACGTGGCCGGCATGGTAGGCGGTGAATCGAAGACCACCTGCAATCGACACATCCTGGTGGAAATCGACGGCTTCGATCTGTCGCCACGAAGCAAGCATCTCGTTTTCATCGAAGAGGTTGTCGTCGTTGCCGGCGTTACTGATACGGACGAAATCAGACATGAGGAAGCGATAGACAGCCTTGGTCGGGTGTGTCATGTACACTTTGCCGTGACCGTCGCGGAAGTTGGTCTTCTCCATGATGTAAGTGAGAGCGGCGGCATGATCGAGGTGGAAGTGGGTGATGAGGATAGCATCGACGGTGGACCAATCGAGTTCATCGATGAAGGGGAGCGCGGCGATACCTGTGAATGCGGGATGGACGCCGGTATCGCAAACGATGGTCTTGCCTTTGTAGTTGAGAACGCAGCAAGAGCGACCGACCTCTTGACCGGCGCCGAGCATCTCGATGGTGAGTTGATCATCTGCGGAGCCCTGCAAGGCGGCACCACCCGCCGAGGATTGCGGAACGACGGAAGGCGCCATCGTTGGAGTGTCGTTCCGGTTGAGTGAAGGAGCGATTGGATGATGGCGAAGAGGCGAGTGCGGAAGAGACAGCAAAGCAGCAGAGAGGGTCCAATTCTTCCTTGGTTGGTCGAAGCTGAGTCTCAATCGGGAAAGCGATCCAGCCCCGATTTGTGACAGCTCCACATTTCCTGCGTGAGATGTGAGAGAACCGAGCGACGCGCTTGAATGAAGTCTCAAACCAACACCTCAAAGCCGACTTTGGCTGCATTTGACAGTTCAAGGTTGCAGCACCGAAGTGGACAAACACAACGAACGGATCATCCGACTCACGACTGAATCATCGCTGTTAGCCATCTTCGGCACTTCCATCTTGATCACTCACACACACCCATCGAAACTCCCACGCCACAAGTCCTGCTCAGTCAACGAAGCAACGACAACCGGAATCAATGCCGACATTTGCGCTGGTCCGTCTCACATAGTCACAGTCGCCAAGTGCACGGCGTATCGTTTCAATCGGTAGCAGCCAAAGATGACTTCGCCAGCTCGAGCTCAAAGCTTAGCCCAGGCGCATCCGCTCTTTGCTGGAGAGTCGCCAACAAAGTCGCCTGGTCCATCATCGCTGGTCAATCGCCCCATTTGGGGTCAACGCAAAGCAGCAAAGGTCGATTACAGCGTCGATTCGCATTCCACTTTGCAGAGGAGATCAGTCAGCCGAACCAACTCTCATCACAACGATAGCGCTGCTTCCTCCGCAACAGCAGCTGCTGGATCTCGTCCCGCTCCCATCGACGACGACGTGTTTTACTCGCATAACGACGCCGGCGACACGACTCCATCGACTTCCTACATCCCCCGCACGAGCCGCGTCAGCTCATACGACCTCCAATTCGACGATGCGGACGAGCCCTCTTTGCCGGACGACTCGCTCTTTGGTGGTCCTGGACCGTCTTCGCCACGTATCTTTGATCGTGATCTGCCCGCACCGAAACCCATCCGATCCTCGCAGCTGCGTGGAGCGAGTGCCGTTGAAGCTGGACTCTTCTCTCCGGATCAGACTCCCATGCCCAAACAGCATCGCGAGCGGTCGAATTCTCGCGCTAGTCGTAGAGAAGGTGCCGCCTCGCCCTCTGAAGGGCGCAGGCTGCGCAGTCCTACTCCCAGTGGATCACGCTCCTCTACCGCTGCAAGCAATCATCATCACAGCAATCGTGTTCAAGATATGGCAAGAGAGGTCGAGTTTCCGCTCGACTGGCTTCAACAGCTCCATCGGCTCGGTGACGCTGACCTGGACTCTGCACTCTCGGGTCCTCTCTCGCACCGGCCCATCTCCACCCAACAACCACGCGAGTCCACGCCTGTCAAGTCATCAACACCTTCAGGCCGCAGAGAAGCCAGACCACCATCCTATGCCATCCAGCTCACGAAAGCCTTGTCGCGAGCACTTGCAGAAGCGCATTCGGAACTCGACAAGCTTCGCATAGCCGCAGACCAACAACAAGCTCAGCATGCGGAGACCATCGAGCACTTGCAGCAGCGCAGCGAATCAAGAGAAGCTGCTCTCACCGCGCTCTGTCTCGAAAACGGCATCAAGCAAGGTCAGATCAATCGCAGTCTACTACGAGCGCCTGTGCTGGATGCCGAAGTGCTCAAACGTAAGCGTATTGCTGAGCAGCAGCAGAGTCTCGCTCAGGAAAAAGCCGGTATCGAGCCACCTGCCGATCGCACAGAACGTGCTCTTCCCGAGTCTCTTCAAGAAGCTATGCTCGAAGACCTGGAGGGCGTCGCGAACACGTCAATCGCAGCTCGCTCGCCCTCATTGAAGCCTGCAAGTATCCACAGCGCTGTGGATGCTTCACCCATGGACCGCAGCCCGTCAGTACGATCTCACAAGACGAGTGCGTCGGTCGATGCCGCTCGTTCCTATCGCCAGCGTGGCAAGTCGCTTTCCATCTCGATCGCGTCCACGAACGACAAGGATACAGACGCTCGCAGCTTCAAATCGTCTGCTGCTGCATCGGTTGCAGACAGCATCAGCACCAGTCCTTCCTCTCAGCATCGAACCGCTGCCGTCAAGTCTTCTCCGCAGCCGCCTGCTTCGCCGCAGCTGCTTTACAAGAGCAAGTCTCCAAGTGTTGCGTCGCCTCGAGCCAGATCCACCTCTTCGAGCACGTCCGTTGGCGGCGGGCTCGGCGACTGGGCCAGCGGATTGCTGCCGTGGTCTGGTGGCGGTGCGTCGCGCAAAGGAGCTCCCAGCACTGCACAGAGCATGGTCAAGGCGACGAGCCCAGGTCGACGAGAGATGGCCCAATCTGCAGCGGCTGCCGCCGACGTGGCTGGGAAGCGCGCCGTGAGTGGGTCCAAGAGTTCTAAAGCGGCTTCGGCTTCGACCTTCGCCAGAGCATTTGGTCGTTATACTCGATCATCGCCAGCTCCTGAGACGCCACCTCCCGCGCCCCAGCCGAACGTCACGCGTCTGCCAGACACGTATCAATTTGACCGTCGCAGTGCCGATCCTGCCAATTCGCTTTCTGCGGCTGAGGGCAGTGCGATACTGGGCGCGCCTTCGCCGCGGCCTCCGAGTGCGGCGGTTGAGCTGGAACCCATTCTGGCGAATGAAGCGGCGCCTCCCACGCTTGTACGACGCAAGAAGAAGGGTCGAAAGAGTACCGGTCTTGCCGGTCTCGGTATCTCAGCCAGCAGCAGCGGTGACGTTGAGGACCATGGCAGGAAGAGCGATGCAGCTGCCAACGGTAAGGATGGAAGCGGCGGCAGTGACAAAGTCGGATCCGCTTCTGCGACTGCAAGCGACACGCCCATTTCGGCCAAACAAAAGCGCGCTGCTCGACTCAGCACGCTGGACGAAGAGGAAAGCTCAGGTGACGAGTTTGAGGTCTACGGCGGCAAAGCGCCCGTGCCTGGCTTCACCAACATGACCGAGGCTGCCTCTTCGACGACAGCAGGAGCAGCAGCGGGAGCGACGCAAGCGGCATCGATGGCCGCAGATTCGTCCATCGTCATTCGTCCCGCCGACGCCTCTGACACAGAAAGCGAGGGGGAAGAAGACATCCACGTGCTCACCGATCGCTACGGATTCATCTACAACCCCACTGATGCCGACATTCGTCTGCTGCGGCAAGCGAGAAAAGCCTCGGCCCCAGCGCCGGCTACACTCACCGGCATCAAAGTGGGCATCCGTGCACGAGGTGGCTCTGACAGCGCGAGCGAGGATGACAAGAACGATCCCGATTTGGACACGGCTGACTCGTCCGAAGATGAGCTGGATCTGTCGCGTGCGGTCAATAAGGCAAATAGCTCGTTGATTGCTACGCAGGTGGATCACAATGATGTGCAGTTGGTGTCTGGGTCACGCTCTACGTCACCGGCTCCGTCAACAAGCGCGACATCAGCGGTAGGAGGGTCGACCTCGGACGACGCTGCAACGACAGCTGACAGTGCGAGCACCAAAGACAAGCGCGCCAAGCGTCGAAGCAATCTGCTGCAGGTACCGGACAGCAAGCCGGTCCAAGCTGAGGTGCTGCCTGTTAGCGCTGTGTCCAAACCGTCGGCTTCGCCGTCGCGCAGCAGTCCGAGTAAGAAACGCGGGACGCGGTCGAATGCGTCTTCGAGATCGAGCAGCCCGGTCAAGGCCGGCGGAGGGGTGCAGATGGGGCTTCCCTCGATTTCCACCACTGTACGACGGCTGTTGACGCAGTTGAAGGACATGCACGATGCGCAGCAGATCGAGCAGAAGCAGCGATGGGATGCTTTCCTGGAGCATCGGCGGGCGCGGTTGCAAGCTGCGGATGCGAATGTAGCAGCGAACGGTGGAGGCAACACCGCTTCATCAGCGAACCAGAGCAATGGCGCCAAGACAATGTCAACCTCGACCTCGAAAACCAAAGCGCTCTTAGCAGGGACGCTGTTCGGCGGCGCCCCCGCCGACGGCGCTAAAGCGCTCAGCTCTTCGGAAAAGGCACCGGAGGAAGACTGGTCGTCGGGCCTCGTCGGCGTTTCGCGCATGGGCGACTCGAAAACGGGCAAAGAGGACTGGCGCGAGTTCCTGACGCTGTGCCAGTCCGGTATACCGCTCTGCTACCGTGCTCGGATCTGGGCCGAGTGTAGTGGGGCGAACGACATCGCTGAGCCGGGACGCTACCAGGAGCTGCTCTCGGATCACCAGGGGGAGACCAACGAGTGTCTGACGCAGATCGATCTGGACGTGCACCGGACGATGCCGACGAACGTGTTCTTCGGAGGCGACGGGCAGGGGGTGCCGAAGCTGCGGAGGTTGTTGGTGGCGTTCAGCTGGTATAACCCCGAAACGGGGTATTGTCAGGGGATGAACAATCTAGCGGCGACGTTGTTGTTGACGCATGCGACGGAGGAGGAGGCGTTCTGGGTGTTGGTTTGCTTGATAGAGAAGATCTTGCCGAGCGAGTACTATACGAGCCACCTGCTGGTTTCGCAAGCCGATCAGCGGGTGTTGATCGATCTGGTCGCAGAGCATATGCCGCGGTTGCACGCGCACATCGGAGAGTTGGGAGTGGACCTGCCGGCGATCACGTTTGCCTGGTTCTTGTCGCTGTATACCGACTGCCTGCCGGTGGAGACGCTGTTCAGGGTGTGGGACGTCATGTTTGTCGAAGGCATGGTGATCCTCTTCCGTGTAGCGATGGCGATTTTGAAGCTGTACGAGGCGGAACTGCTGGCGACGAATTCGGCATCCGCGTTTTACGGACTGGCCCATTCGTTGACGTCCCGACTGTTCAGTGTGGATAAGCTGATCCATCTGGCGTGTACAGAGTTGAAGGCGAGTATCAGGTATGCCAACATCTTGGAGAAGAGAGAGAGACACGTAGCGGATTTGACGCTGGAGTTGGGGCTTGGTCAGGAGTAGAGCACATCCAATATAGCAATGTATAAAGAAGAACCGAACACTTTTTTTGGAGTTTTGTGAACTAAGTAACAGGAGAACCGAGCTGAGACAGAGTAAAGACAGTGAGAGTGATCCGACCCGAAACAACAGAAACAACGTAGAGACAGTGAAGAGACAACGGAAACACGTCGGAGGGACAAAGTAAAGACAGCGAAGCGACACCGTAAAGACAGTGTGTGTAGTGAGCGAACTAGAAATAGAAAAGTCAGACGTACTTCTCCGGGTTCAGCTTACGATCCATCTTTTCGCGGTAAACGGAAGCGGCCAGAGGAGTCTTGAAGGTCTTGCGATGGATCTTGCCAGTCGAGAGGATCTTGATGTAGGCAATCCAGTATACGTAACCGCGATCAACCTTCCTATGAACACCAGGGTAGCCTGAAACGCCAGCGTTATTGACATTCGAAGCGTTGATACGGCATGACACAAGGCGCAAGTTGGAGCGCCTGTTGTCAAGCTTGTCGCGGTTGATATGGTCGATGTGCTCGAGGCGAGGGTTGTACGGCTGAGTAATAACGGTCTTGTGGACCGGCTTCTGGTTCCAACAAGGGTATCCACCCGGACCAACAGCAACAGGACGCTGGTACATCTTCAGGTAGATGTCGTCGTCCACCAAGACCCGCTGACCACACGTAGCGGTAAGGAAAGCAACACCATCCGAGGTACGGGGAATAAAAGCGCTTTGAACAACCTCCTCGTCCTTTTCCTTCTCTTCTGCTTTGAGCTCCTCCAACCAAGCGCGAGCTTCCTCCTCCGTGGCAAAGTTCTTCTGAATACGCCTACCATGCTTGTTGAAGGACGCATTCCAGTTACCCCAAAACTTGTTGTAACAGATGCAACCCGTCCCAGGCGAAGCAAACTTCTTCGACGAATCAAGCACAGCCTGCGCTTCCTCCTCCTCCTCCGGCGTGATACCAATCTCCGACTCCATAGCCGCCAGCTCCATATCCATCTTGCGAGCGAAAAGAATCCTACCGACCTTGGCGAGCCTTTCGGTCTTGAATGTACCGACAGCAAGCTTGCAAAAGTGCGACCTCCATTTGCCGGACTTGCGCACGAACGTAACGCCTCTGTACTTGCTGATTCGACCTCGCTTGCGGGTGGTGTTCAACGCGTTGACCCTGTAGGTGACGAGGCGTAAGTTCGACTTCACGTTGTTGAGGGGGTTACGATCAATGTGATCAATAACTTTGCTTGAGAAAGTGAGACGAGAGTATCAGTAAGCTTGTGTATCAACGTCTCGAACAACTGCACAATGAAACTTACCACGGGGGACGGTGATGCCAAACACAGCGTGATGCAGGCATTGAATCTTGTGGCCACGGCCATTGAGCCTGATCTTGGCGTAACCTCGCTGGAACGACATGCAGTAGACGGCCGAATCGAAGAAGTGGGCGCTTTGAGCCGAAAGAGTCACGGTATAGACCTTACCGCGAATGTTGTAGGTCTTCGAGACAGAGTCGGTCTCGACAGTGGGAGGGGGAGGGGCGCTGAAGTACATCTTGAAGAAAAAACGAGGGGGAGCAGAGGCTGGACGGTGGACGAGAGAGTGGAGAGCGAATGTGGGAGCGAGATGAAGGAAGAACGAGTTGTGTCGCCAAACATGATGTATATACCCTTTTCGTTTGCTCACAATCAAGTCTCACAAGCCCCAGCGAGCAGACAGCGAAGATACAGGAAGTTGTGCTTCAGTTTCGTGAACCAAAGTCTGCGATTCCACCGTCAATGCCTGCTGAGTTGTAGCGAAATCTGCTCAGCAGTTGTCGTTGACGCCTCATTCACAACTCAGTTCTCAGTACGATGTGTGAAAGCCGTGAACATATGGTTACATTGCATTGCTTGTTTCGTCGAAGAAAGTTCTTCTTCACACGGGATCGTTGCAGAGGGGGGCTTGCTGCAGTCTCGTTTCGTACATTGCTTTGCGGGCTTGGTGCGTATCTCAGCCACAAGCCTCGTTGTCACGATTCGATTCAACGCAGTGCACACCTCTCAACGCATTCAGAAGGTTTTGCGGCGAGAGAACTTTGAAAGTGTGAGCGAAGATGGCAAAATCGCGCAAACGGACACACAGACGCAGATATCGCTGCACTGGTTTGCGAGCGACGCCAACAGGCGTCGTCAATTGTGCGTGCAACATCGACAAGAGTCGCAAAACGCTCACATCTTTTGCGTGCGGAATTAGAAGACTCGCAAAACACTACGCTCTTTTGTGTGCCGCATTTACAAGACTCACGAAAATGCACACTGGTTTGCGAGCGACGCCGGCAGGCGTCGTCAATCGCGGGGCTGTTTTGCGTGCGACATCAACAACACCCGCAAAACGCTGAGCTCTTTTGCGTTTGGAATTCAAAGACTCGCAAAACACTAAGCTCTTTTGTGTGCGGCATTCACCAGACTCGCAAAACGGAAAATGCACACTGATTTGCGAGCGACGCCGGCAGGCGTCGTCAATCGCGGGGCTGTTTCGCGTGCGACATCAATAATACTCGCAAAACGCTGAGGTGTTTTGCGATCCTGAAAGCGTAAGCGCTTTTGCGGGTTGGCTGCTGCTGCACAGAGATCCCGAAACTTGAGCGAACTTTCTTCTGCAAGACCGTCTGCAGCCGTGTGCAGAGCAAAATCTTCTTTCACACTCCGTCTGCACACCACTCAATAAATCTTCATTCGTTTTTTGAGCAACCTGTACACGACTGCTGAAACTGTATCGACAATATTGAGTGACAAGGACTCGCAAAATGCTATCTTGTTTCGCGAGCGAAGATCACAAAATCGCGCAAAGTGACACCCCCGCATTTTCGGAAAATAAATTTCCGCGCATACATCCGAGCCTCCGGTTTGGGGAAATTCCGAAATTTAAAAAAAAAAACTGCTACCCCTGCGCCTCGCCGCCAAACTGAGTCAGTTGGAAGGCTGAAGTGTGCATTGAACTGTCTGATCTGAAAACGCACACCTCAGCCTCACAACCTTGGAATGCATCGGGTGAGGCTGCGACCGGACGAGGGCGTGGTGCAGGGGCATAGACACGTGCAGGGCAGCCGGAAAAATTGGCTTGCCTGCAATTTTTTTTTAATTTTTTTTTTTGAGGGAGGCTGTATGACACCTCTGCGGCGACAGTTTTTCAGGTGCAGTTGCGAGGTGTCGCCGCAAAACTGTCACACAGAAATCACACGTCTTTCCGCACAAACAAAAGGGTCTCAGATAGCGAAATGTATACTGACAATCAATGGCATGAATTCTGGCGTTGACAAGCGGCTGTGTGAGCGCTCCACGTTCACGGGATAAGCTATATGCACGTGGGCGATCCCTTCTGCGCGTCGATCATTTTTTTAATTAAGAAAATAAAAAAAGGCTCGACGCCGCTGTACCCCCGTAACCTCGAGCACAATCTTTGCGCAAACTTTGTGAGTCTCAAAGAAATGAATCTGATACGCATGCCAATGTACAAGAGCGATGTGCATCATGTTGGCGTTCACGAAGCTTGACAACGATTCTTGGCGCGCAAGCGCGGGGGTCGGGGTTTGAGTGGCTCGAATTTTCTTTTCTTTTGCATGTACCGCTCACACGTATCAATGTGAAAGATTGCTAGTGACAAACAAGCCGCACACACACTGTGACTGCGGTGCAGCAGCGAACAAGTGTCAGCTTGGCGGAGTCTGTGAATTTGAGCGTGCCGAGCTGCGCCTGGCGTGAAGAATGTACTGTAGATACATTGTCGCTACGGAGTCTCTACGGAGTCTCTACGGAGTCTCTACGGAGTCTCTACGGAGTCTCTACGGAGTTGCTACGGAGTCGCCAAAGAAGACCTCGCACTGCTCACGCTATTGGCTCCGAAATATACAGCAACTTTGACGATCGAGCTTTCTCATTGCAATGTAATATATAGTTCGCTCTTTTGATTGTTTCCCCCAGTATGCAACCGCACAACACCCATAATCGTCGTCGTCGTCGTCACCACCTTCCCCAACATCGCCATGCTCCCCTTCGGATCAAGTCTCGACCCTCCTCGCACTGCTGACGGCATTGCGTACGTCGTTGCCGTGAACGGCGAGCAAATCCTTGTCGACGACAACATTTATTATGCGATGCTCAACGACACCGAAAACTTTGGACGGTTTGGTGTAACGGAACATGGCCACGCCGTGTACAATCGCCAGTATCTCTACGACTTTGTCGTCAACCCGCGGCGATTGTATTACATCGAGCACAGGAACGGCAACAGACTCGACAATCGACGATGCAACCTGCGCAAGGTCAAACACACGACTCCGAATCCTCCTCCGCGGCCTCGAAACCTCAACTATCGTCGAGGTTGCATGCATTATCTCACGCCCGACGAGTTGCTCATTCGCGCCGCGTTTGTTCCAAGGATCTTTTGCACTTGAGGTACGTACTATTCATTCGCATTCAATTTGATACATACAAAACGAAACTAAACAAGAAACTTTTTTTATCAATCACTAAAGCGGCAGGATGTGCGGCACAGGACCTTCAGGAACAATGCGATGCGGGTTAATGTTCGTGTGGCTCTGGAAGTAGTGCGCTTTGATACTGTCGAAGTCAGTCGTGTCTTTGAAGGCCGGGTCGTTCCAGTAGAGGTTTCGCATCCATTTGTTGATCAACGGGTAGCCGTCGCGGATCGTCCTATAGTTGCATTTGAAGTGGGTGAAATATACTGGGTCGAACCTTACGATCGTCGTGAACAGTCTGATGTCGGCTTCGGTCAGCGTGTTGGCGAAGATAAAGGTTCTGCCGTCGCTCAGCATCTTCTCCACGCGGTCGAGACTGTCGAAGAGCGGTCCAACGGCTTCGTGGTACGCTGCCTGGGTAGTCGCAAAGCCACTTTTGTAACAGCCATTATTGATGTTAGGATAGACCCACTCATGGAAAGCATCGATCTCCTTAGCATGCTCCTCCGGGTAGAAAGTCTTGCCCCTAAACTCTTGCGGGATGAAGTCGTCGAAGCAGTAGTTCAAGTTACGGATGACCTCGGAGGACTCGTTGTTGACGATGGTCTGCAGCTTGTTGTCCCAGATGATGGGCACTGTGCAGCGCTGCGAGTAGTTTGGGTCTGCGGCGTAGTAGAGTTCACGGATCCGCTTCTTGTTCTCATGACCGGGGATGTGGATTCCTGTACCGGGGATGCCGTAGCCGGCGGGTTCGTCGTAAGGGACAAAGCTCCAGCCCTCGGAACCGAGGAGCGAGTCGACGACGTGCACGGGGAGCAGGTCGGGCACGCGGTCGATGCCCTTGAGCTTGCGGACGATGAGCGCACGGTGGGCCCAGGGACAGGCGAGGGCGACGACGAGGTGGTACCGTCCCAACTCGGGGGCGTGCTTGCCGCCCTTTTCGATGGTGGTTCGGAAGGTGGATTCTTGACGTCGGAAGTGGCCGTCCTTGTTGGACCAGTCGGCGGAGCCGTCCTTCTTCGAGTTGTCTTGGGACATGGTGCTGGATGCGAAGCGACGGTAAGCAGTCGGAAGCCGAGTGGCAGAGAGAGCGCGGAGTGCAAAGGCCTGCTTGGGTAGGACGGCGGCCGTGCGGACGAGCAACGGGAGAGTGAGAATGTTGGGTTGAGGGGGGAAGAGTCGTGAGCTTGGATGGGCTGACGACGATGCTGAATGAATGGATGGAAGGATGTTGATGCTTGGTGAGGAGGATGGCTTTATAGCTTTGCAGCAAGGTGGAGTTGGATGATGATGATCCGTGCTTTTTGCTCGGCTGCTGTATGACGGTCCTATGACCGAAGCTCGGATTTTTGGCTTGCTTGGCTTTGCGCTTGTCTCCGTCTCAGATCTTGTCAGCGCCGAGCAGTGACTCGCAGCAGCAGAGCCAAGCAGAAGCCAAAGCCGAACCAAAAAAGCTTGCGTCCGAAGACTAAAATCCGGGATCGAGCCCGATTTGGTCGATCCTTTTCGGCACACATTTTGTTAGAGCGAATGGTGCTTTTGGTATTGTAATTTTTTCTCGCCGTTCCAAAATTTTGCCTCGTGATGCAGGAAAGCGACTCTTGGAAATTTTTGACTTTTTTCTTCTTCTGCGCTCACTGCGCTGCAGGCTGAACAGGACCCTCTTTTGCTCTCTCCGCCCGAGAAGAACTCTTGCTTGTCGCTCACCACTCTATCCATCACATACCATACAACAATGGGTCGCAGATCAAAGAACAAACAGGCACCACCTCAGCCGTTGCGCGAGGACCGTGTCGCCTCGACCAGCAAGAGGAAGCGCAAGGCTCAAGAGTTGAGTGCTCCTGCTAAGAAGCAGAAGGTGGCTTCCAGAGATACCGGCAGGTCAGCGTCGTCGTCAGCAGCAAAGGCAGCGGTACCGTCAAGGACAGCAAAGGCGTCGAGCTCGAAAGCGGGTGTGAATGGGAAGAGCAAGGCTCGCGCTGCGCCTGTTGAAGAGGATGAGGACGAGGACGAGGAGGACGAGGAGGAAGACTTCGACGAAGAAGAGCTGGAAGGAGAGGATGACGAAGAGGACGTAGACGAGGATGAGGACGAGGAAGAGTTCGAGGAAGAGGAGGAAGAGGACCCACTGGCAGCACTCGGCCTGCCAAAGAACGGCAAGCTCACAGACAGGCAACGCAAGAAGGCGCTCGCAGAAGCAGAACGTCTCGAAGAGCTGCTCAAGAGTCAGGGTCTCTCTCTCGATTCCGACGAGGATGAGGACGAGGAAGAGGACGAAGAGGACGCTGAGGATGTCGACGGCGAGGAAGAGGACGACGAGGATGCCGAACAAGTGCTCGGCGACGAATTCGATCTTGGCGATGAAGACCTCGAAGGCGAAGAAGGAGACGAAGTCGAGCTCGACTCCGACGACATCGACCAAGGTGACTCCGATGCCGATGAGGACGAAGACGAGGACGACGACGAAGCAGGAGGCGCAGAATTCATGCTCCCCACCCTCGAAGAGCGAGAAGCCGAAAAGTCCCGCGGTGCCGACTTGCAGCTCGTCCACATGCGCATCCAGGAAATCGTCACGGTCCTCTCCAACTTCAAGAAGCTCGCCGTCGACGGCCGATCGCGATCCGAATACGTCGAACAGCTTCTTGCCGACATCTGCACCTACTACGGCTACAACGCTTTCCTCGCCGAGAAGCTCTTCGAGCTCTTCACCCCCGCCGAAGCTATCGAGTTCTTCGAGGCCAACGAAACACCTCGTCCCGTCACCATCCGAGCCAACACGCTGCGCACCCGACGCAGGGATCTCGCACAGGCGCTCATCAACCGCGGCGTCAACTTGGAGCCGATTGGCAACTGGAGCAAAGTCGGTCTGCAAGTTTTCGAGTCGAGCGTCCCCATCGGCGCGACGCCGGAATACCTTGCGGGTCACTACATGCTTCAAGCCGCGTCCAGTTTCCTGCCGTGCATCGCGCTCGCACCGCAACCCAACGAGCGTGTGCTCGACATGGCCTCTGCTCCCGGTGGCAAATCGACCTACCTCTCTGCGCTCATGCAGAACACCGGCACCGTCTTTGCCAACGACTCCAACAAGAACCGGATCAAGTCGCTCGTCGCCAACATCCACCGTCTCGGATGCAAGAACGTCGTCGTCTGCAACTACGACGGTCGACAGTTCCCCAAGGTCATCGGCGGGTTCGATCGCGTTCTGCTCGACTCGCCGTGCTCGGGTACGGGGGTGATCCACAAGGATCAATCGGTCAAGGTCAACAAGTCGGAACGCGATTTCGCGCTGCTGACGCACCTGCAGAAGCAGCTGCTGCTGTGCGCCATCGACTCGGTCAACCCGCGATCGAGCACGGGCGGCTACGTGGTCTACTCGACCTGCTCGGTGATGGTGGAGGAGAACGAAGAGGTGGTTCAGTACGCGCTGCGAAAGCGCAGTAACGTCAAGATTGTGGATACGGGCATCCAGTTCGGTAGGGACGGATTCAAGTCGTTCGGCAGGTCCAAGTTTGACGAGAGGATGGTGTACGCGAGGAGGATCTTCCCGCACGTGCACAACCTGGACGGCTTCTTTGTGTGCAAGTTGAAAGTGAACCCGACCTCGACGAACAACGGAAGCGGTGCCAAGAAGGAGCCTGCTGCGACCACCGGCGCGGGGATCGTCGATGACGAAGGCGAGGACGACGGAGAGGCGGCAAACGACGGATTGGTATCGTTGGACAACCCCGAAGATCAAAAGTTGATGCAGAAGAGCTTGAAAAAGGCCAAGGCCAAGACTTCACGTCGTTGATCCCCTTCCCGCCCCATGCTCGACTTGAACATCATCCACTTGACACTGTCTCACACCACCGCACATGTCTCTCACGTAATCACACACCCATTCATGCACATCTCATCTCGACACCTACACACCTGAGCATCTTGGCATCCAAACACATGAATCATTACTCAAAACAACACCCAACTCCCCTCCTTACAAACGCGCATTCTCAGGCATCATCCTCAACGCCTGTCGAATGCCCAAATCGGCCAGCACCTCCTCGCTACCACCGAGCACGGCGTCGAACTTGTACGTCCTGTGGAACATCTCTGTAAACTTGCCCATGCCCGTCTTGGTCAAGCCCCTGCCGCCGAAGATCTGGACCGCGCCGTCGGCGACCTCGTGCGACACGCGCGTGCTCCACGACTTCAACAACCCGACCTGGCCGGCGAGGAACTTGGACTGTTGGGCGTACGACATCTTGCACATCTGGTACGTGATGTTCTCGAGCCAGTTCTGGGCGGCCTCGACGAGCGAGATCATCTGCGCCATCTTCTGGCGGATCACGGGTTGGCTGGTGAGCGGCTTGCCGAACACTTTGCGCTGGTGGATCCAGAGCATGCACTCCTCGCACACCGCACGCGCCGAGCGGATCGTCGAGCAGCACATGACCCACCTCTCGTGGTTAAAGTTCGAGAGGATGTAGTAGACGCCCATCCCGTCCTCGCCGATGAGGTACTTCTTGGGCACCTTGACGTTGTCGAACGTGATGTAGGCGGTGCCGGCGGTGGTGGAGTACGAGGTCTTGATCTGCTTGGTCTCGATGTTGCCGCACGAGCGTGGGATGCAGATCATGGCGAAACCCTGGTCGGTCTTGACGGCGGTGGAAAAGTAGTCGGCGAAAGTGCCGTTGGTGATCCACTTTTTGGTGCCGTTGACGATGTAGTGCTCGCCGTCCTCGGTCAGAGTGGCGGTGGTGCGGAGGCCCATCACGTCGGACCCGGCAAAGGCTTCGGAGATGGCGAGCGAGATGTACTTGTCACCGGCCAGAACAGGCTCGACGATCTCCTTCTTCAATTCGTCCGAACCAAAGTTCATCACGGGAGGCAAACCGATCACCATACCACCGTTGAGAGCGTCACCGAAGCCGCGGGCGCCGCAACGAACCAGCTCCTGGGTGAGGATGAGCTCGTGGAAGTAGTCAAACTCCTCGCCCTTGATGCCGGCAAACAGCTTGCGGCCGTGCAGGTGCTTGCCGGGACCCATGCGCATCGCGTTGATGCCGTTCTCGCCCATCTTCTTGACGAGCTCGACGTCGGGACGCTTGCCGTTCTCCTCGCAACGCTGGGCGACCTCGACGATGTGCTCGTCGACAAACTTGCGCCACTCGCGCTGGAGGTGGCGGTGCGAGTCGTTGTAGTAGGGCGAGTGGTAGGCGGTGGCCAACCAGGTAGGTTCGCCGTAGGGCACGCGGGAGGGGCTTCCGACGGGGTCAGGCTTGAGCTTGGACTCTTCGCCCTTGATGGTGCCGATGATGAGACGCTGGTACTGGGGCTTGGCGAGGATCTCGCGACGGTGGAGACCGAAGAAGGTCTCGGTGGCGTCCTGACCAGCGACCTCCTCGTCGTGGAAGACGTTCTCGCCACCAGGGTGCAGCTCGGAGAACTTGGAGACGTTGTAGACTTCGGCGTCGATGACGATCCAGAGATCGCCGGGCTTGTTGTGCTTGGCGACTTCGTCGCGTGTGTACTCTTTGCGCTGTGGCGCGGAGGAGCCTTGCTTCTGGGTGGACATATTGGGCGTATGCGCGGGGGGAAAAGCGAAGGTGTGGTGAAGGAGGTGCTAGTAGAGTGGGTGAGAGGGAAAGGATAGGTTGGAAGGGGTGTCGTCGAGGGAAGGGACGAGATAGAGGATGTGGTCAAGAAGAAGGTTGTGAGGGCAACGATGATGGGCAATCAATGGTGCTGTGATTGGACGGACGGAGCTGTTGCTGTGACAGACTCGAGAGGAGCACACACAGTGGGCTTGTGCTTGCGACGTTGAAAAGTGGGCGTGAAATCAGCATCAAACCGAGCCGACTGCGGGGTAGCGCAAGCCTGCATTCCGAGCCAATTGTGCTACAGACACAGCATCCCGTCTCTCTCCTCTCAACTCAGAACAAGCCACAGCAGCAAGCATCTTCGTGCGCGAGACAGACCGGTGGCGTGTGCTGTAGCAAGCCATCTGGAGCTCAAGCCCCGCTGGCATGTGGCAACACAAAGCTCGCACCCGGCTTCTCAACAGTCGAGGATTCGCTTACAGTATCAGCTCTGCTTGAAACGACGAAGAAAAGGAGCTCTCGTCTGCCGGTGTACGGAAGCGATTTGAACCGGATGTCGCTGATGATTTTCAAGGGTCGCTGTCTGGCTGGCTGGCTGGCTGCTTCGCCTAAGAAAACCAATCTTCTTTGTCGCGCGCGCGAATGGGAGAGCGTCTATTTTGTAATCCAACTCAGCTTTCACGAGAGCATACCCCCTTTGCTCTGAATCTAGAAGCACACACAAGACCCTGCCTATCACTGAGAAGCCGTTTTTCTTCTCAGTCGCCACTCACTGCTCGAAACTTCTCTTTGCTCATCGTCAGCTTCCTCTCTTTTAGCTTTGGTTCGCCTTGAAGAGAAGCTGTGTGAAGAGACTGCTCGCGATGGAATAGCATCCGTTCCGGGTTGGTGAATTTGGCGCGCGCTGCAACCGCAGAGGCGGGAAAGGAAAAAAGAGTCAGCACAGCAAAGTATCACTTTGCGCGTGAAATGCACATACCGAGCCTGCATTTGAAGTCGAACACGACTCGTCCGAGTGGGGATCTTGGCCCGTCCGTCGTTGCTCCTCGAGCTGGACCCTTGACTCTTTGGCTGTTGGCGTGGAGCATACATGTTACTCAAACATGAGCTTTACATTCGAAAGTCGTGTAAGAAGATTGATTATATGAGCTCTTTCCAGCAGCATTCAGCGGTGCTTTGACGGCGAGCGAAACACTCGCTGTGTTCAAGCGAAGACTCTCACCGCTCGGATACACAACTCCAAAGCCAAGCCTCGGGGTACCACGCTGTCACTCTGCCTTTCTGTATTGACACGAAGCTGCTGTCTTCCAGCGGAGTTGCACACACGACCCTTTTGAGAGCGCAAAGACACATGCACTGACCCCCTGAACCCTGCGGGGTAAAGTTGTGCAGACCCCACACACCGCCCTCAGCATGCTTCGTAGTTCAACAGGCGCTTCTGCTCCCAAGGTTAAGCGAGGTGCACCCTTCACATCCCCGCGCTCTCTCTCTCGCCTTGCCAAATGAGGAGACTCGCCCAGCCAAATGAGATGGAATTGTCCTCGCGCCCGGCGGCCTGGCTTTACCCCGCATCTTACAGGCAGCACAGACCATCATCGCCTTGTATGCATCCTCGGGAGGAGGGCTCCTTCGTTCGTCGCTGTGATCGGATCTTTCAATAGTTCTGGCCACGTAGAGCTCATCGGGTCAGCAAATCTCGCCATCGCCGATGGATCGTACCCGATATCGAAAAAGGTCAATCGTCATTTTCTGCAGGTCTGACTGTTTTGGACTGTGACTCCCGCCCCCCTTCCTTTTTTTCCGCTTCCCTGCCGATTCAATCAACACGCTCCCTCACGACATTGCCAACGGAAGCATTTTAAACCGCATCAGACAGACTTTCTCAAAATACGGACTTTGACACGGCTCGGAAGTGAACACTAATGGTGCAGCACCGTATCAAAACGCCGTCCCGAGTCCCTTTTTTCCCGTAAAATTGAATGTCTCTGCTACGGAGCATCGTATCCGATCCGATTGTTGAACTGCGGGAACGGCGTTCAAGGACGGAGCCAATTCCCTTCCGCGGAGATCTTCGTCCGCCAACGTTAACGCATCCTTTGCGCCAAGTGACGATTGTGCCTGCCAAGAGAGAGAGGGCGGAATTGCGCGCATTCGGCAAAGACAAAATCCCAAGACAGCTGTGACAAATTCTCTTTGACCATGCGGTCCGGATGGCTTTCTTGATCGTCTGCGAGGTCGGTGACCGCGTGATGCGTCGTGTGGTCATGTCGCACGATGGCGACGGTCGGTATGCATTTTCCTTCCGTGCTGACTCACGATGGACTCTGATGTGCAGGTGAGAATATGCGCTAGCGTTTTTCTTTGAGCTTTGATTACTTTCGACCATTGGCAGCACAAGTCGAGCCTTACTTCCGCCGCACCCGGAGACAGGGAGGACAACCGGATAGCGGAGCTCGAGTACCGTCGCTGGCGATATGCGATCAATCAGCACAGTAGACCGCACGCGCGGCATGGGACGCACCAGTCACACGAGCGCGCGCTTTTTGTTTCTGTGCGCCCCTTTAGTCACCGAGCGCTCTTGCCCTTTTTGACATGCCAAGCTTTTCCAAGATCGCGTCGGAACATATCTTTTGTTTTGACATGCAGCAGCAACACACACGCAAGCAAAAGGTAAATACATTCACCAAAGACCCCTGCAAGGGCTTCGCGAACGAGTTCGAATCGGGCCGTTTTATCATCGGTGTTGACACAATCCGCAATATGGTGTTGATGGGCAGAGAGAGAGAGAGAGAGAGGGATATACAGTATACCGTGTTCATTTCACGAAGCTGAAACGCAGATGAAGCCAAGTCTGGCGAGCGCCAGGATGGCTGTCCGACCTCGTTGCGTCACTCTTTAACGCACCCATCTCTCGACCTCGCTCGAGGCTGGCAGGGGCGAGCGTTCATTCCGATCGATGCTCATAGACGTTTACCGCAAAGCTGACATGCGGTGCTGTGTCAGACACCGCCCCAGTAAAAATTCGACCCTCGTCCGGTGCGGTGGTGCAGCCCACACGACCATGTCATCCTCTCGCTTGCACGCTGGAGCTTGTGGTCCACATGGACACGCAATGCCCTTCGCAAGGGTCTCTCACCCCTCGCCTCTACTATCTTGTCGGGACTCATGAGGTCCTCCAACCGAATGAGCTGCGAAAATATCCTGTCTATCCGGTTACGGTTCCGGCTCTCAACAAGACCGATAGATTCCGTGAGGGATGACTTGCTGAGCTTGTGGAGCTGCTGTAAGTGAGCATCTCTCACAGAGTGTGGTGCGCGCTTGTCGGCGTGAACAGATTGGTGAGATGCTTCCGAAACCAACCAACCAAACTCCCCCCTTCCCCTTTTTTGGTTATGACTTGTTGCCATCATCCATCAACCTTCCCCTCCATCATCGTCTTATGTGACTATACCGGGTCATTCATCATAGACCGCCTCTATCAAGATCTGAAACGCTAGAAGACTTGACGCATTCACAAGCTCGTGGGGATCCAACTGTTGCGTCTAGCGACCCCTCCCAACGCTCATCGCCATCTCAATCCCAGCAAATCTCATTCAGACCCTACTTGCCCCATCCCAAGGCTCCACCATGCTTCGCTACCTCCGACCGCTACTAGAACCCTTCTCGGATAGATACCGACAATATCTTCCACTCGCCACCAGCACACCGCGCGGAAACCTCAGCCCACGCGGCAGTGGTCCCTCTTCACCGTCAGAAAGCACACCACCTTCTTCATCTATCTTCCCGGCACCGCTACAAAGCCTGCATAAGAAAGCTAGCTTACCTTGGCGGTCTCTCTCATGGCACATTAAATGTCTCATAATGCTTTCAGCTCTTGCGTATACGATCCACGCGGCATTTCGACGCTCCCTACCGGCTACGTCAGAATCGACAGAGCAAGCAAGGTTAGAGGCAATCAAGCTGCTCAAACAGCAGCTCTCACCAGCTTCACAAGCGCCCTTTTACGCCACCGCCTTGTCCTCAGCATACTCGACCCATCATCTCTTCCACGACGTCTCGCCAGGCGTCGCCTCGCGCCAGGTTCGCCCCATTCAAGCCTACGACGCGCTCAGCGATGCATGTGTCGAGCAGTGGGTCGTCCATCACGTCTGGGGTGACGCATGTCGAGGAGCCGACCTCAGCGCAGGTTTGACGATCGATGCAGTGTGGGCATGGGTAAACGGTTCTGATCCAGCGCAAGTTCTAGCGAGAAACGCGTACGCACCAGCAACAAAGATCAACGTAGACGCTATCCATCGCTATGCAGATCACAACGAGCTGTTGTACAGTATGCGATCGTTGCACAAGTCCTTAGGTGGTGCGATGGGGAAGATGCATGTTTTGGGATCGGCATATCCACTACCTGAACAGCTTACTGCTCGAGGTTGGGAAGGAAAGATGATGGTCGGCCAGGTACCGTACTGGCTAAACACAAGTGAAGAAAGCAAAATAGAGGTGCATCATGACGCTCAGTACTTTCGACCTATGCAGCGAGCTAGTAACAAACTATCGTCAGGAGATGTCGATGCATGGCGAGCACAAACAATACCGAGCTTCAACAGTCTCGCTGTCGAGTCTCAGATGTTCAACTTACCCAATCCAACATCAGACCAGTTGGTCTACCTAAACGATGATTTTTTCACTCTCTCCCCCACCACCATCGCCGACTTGACGTCACCGCTCTTCGGCACCGTGATAAAATCCGACACGTCTCTGTTCTCCTTCTACCGCCCTTCTGAACACCCTTTCCAACGGCTTTGGAATCCAGCAGGTGAAGAAGTGGGCATTAAACGGGCAGCGTGGATTCTAGGTCAGCGTTTCTCAATGCGTTCGTTGCCGTATATCACACATCATCCGAGAAGTTTGTCGTTACCGTTGCTGAGGGAGGCGGCGCAGACGTTTCCGGAGGCCTTCTCCAATACGACACTGGCGAGGTTTAGGGCGCAGAAAGAGGTTCCCGACTCGATTCAGGCTTTCTTCTTGGCGAGTTGGTATGTCGTAGAGCGACATAGAGAGGCTTTGTTGTGGTCGTGGGTGGTTGCGAAGTGGTGTGGAGTTGAACGGTGGGTCTCGGAGCGGACTAAGGAGGGGATGTGGAAGGAGCTCAGTCAAGCGAACGATAGAGGGGAGGTAGTGAAGGAGGACAAGATCCACATTCGAAGACCGGTACGCAAGTCAAGAGACCAAGATACAGAAGCGTTCCTGGAGGCAGGTGTACCAACCCCAAAGAACACGCAATACTCGTTCTCATCGCAAGACGGTCACGCGTTATCCTATCTCGATTGGAGTTGGCCTTGGGAGCGAACTCGAAATGGATACCCTGATCTCGGCTCGGACTCTGGCGCAAACAAACGAGAGCATGCTCGATCATGGATTGCGACCGACAGCGACAAGTACCGCAAAATTTGCTCGATCTCCTATTCCAAATGCTTCGGACCTAAGGAAAGTGAAACCGCAGATACGCTTTTCAAACGCATTGCCTTTTCCAACGCTGCGTGTGGCGATTGCATCATCGCCGCGCTCCTCCACTCCTCTGGTCAATCCGGGATCTCAACCTTCCTCCCACCTCCCAGTGCAACAATCCGCATCGCTCCTGACTTCACCGAATTTGGCTCGAAAGCTCATCTTCCCCTCACATCTGACTGGAGAGCAACTGACTTTTCCCTCCCCTCCATCGTGGCTTTGCACCCTCAGGGGCGCCAATTTTCACTCAGAACCTGGTGCACCCGACTCATTCAGCGCTATCAGTACGTTCTCGGCTCCACACCGTCGACGTTTTATAAGGTAGAATACGCTTCGAGACTGCCTAAACAGTTGAAAGCTATAGATGAGACGTTGGATAAGGAGAACCCGACGACGTTTGTTTGTCTGAACGACGATATTAAAGAGGCGCAGGAGGGGACGTCGAGGTTGAATGGGATCATGCAGGACTGGTTCTCGCTGCATTGGCCGGATGGGATTGCTGGTGAGATCACAAACTAGCGGAAAATAGGAGCGGACGGAGCCTAGCGACGCCGATCAAGGTGCTTTCAGCGGAAATGCGCAGTGTCCCACTGTATGTAAGCACTCGACTGTTCCGAGTCATACATTTTAGAATACACGAGCGAAGCATACTATTAACGTAATATAGGTAGTAGCGACGCGTATGTACTAGCGACGCGTTTTATAAATTCCGAAAGTCCCACCGTTCTGATGTGAGTGGAGTGCATGATCGTG
>MJEU01000110.1:0-55741 GCA_001748505.1 Sporisorium iseilematis-ciliati | reverse complement strand
TTTTTTTTTTTTTTTTTTTTTTTTTTTTTTTTTTTTTTTTTTTTTTTTTTTTTTTCATTTTGCACCAACTCTTCTCGACCATCATCTTCATATCCTGCTCCTCAACCATCACACTTTTTCGATTCAGCACATTTCTCACGCTCTTTTTCACGATGGATGGTCGCCCCGAAAGCAGTCGTTCCGGCGCACGTCACCATTCTCACGACCTATACACCTCGCGCTCACCTGACGCTCGGATCTCTCGTCGACGCTCACCCTCACACTCTCGCTCGCGCTCACCCCGACCATCCGACACCTCCATGTCCCCGCGCTCTCCTCCTCCTGCACAGCCCTCAGCGAGCAAAAGCGCCAACAAAACCGCACTGCACCTCGAGAACCTTTCCCGCAACGTACGAGAACCGCACCTGCGTAGCATCTTCAACTGGTACGGTGCTGTCCAAAATGTGGTCATAGAAAAACGAGGAGACGAGGCGTGGGTGGTCATGTCGTCGGTGGAAGAGGCGGCGAAAGCTGCCTTGTATATGAGCGGTGGACAGATCGATGGCAGAGTGTTGCTGGTGCGGAGCTGTGAGGTGCCGAAGGACCTACTGGATAGGAGGCTGGGGGAGAGGGGTGGGAGCGACGGGAGGCAAAGCAGGGGGTGGCATGGGACAGACGAAACGAGGTGGAGCGATGGGTACAGAGTTCGTCCGGATCGACAGAGGATGGTAGGAAGAGGAGGTGACGAGAGATATGCAGAGGGTCGGGCTAAACCGATGCGAAGATGGGGTCAACCAGAGCAGTCTGCGGACCGTGGTAGAGATCGATCCGCGTCACCTGCTCCAAGACGGTCGTCTGCCTCGTCGAGACGTCGGTCACCTTCATACTAAGCCTACCATTTCACACACACTCACACATTGATACCCAGAACCTTCCCTCATACCGACATTCAATTCGCATTCATCGCAGTAATTTAAACAGACCTGCAGTCACTCACACATACATTCATCATCGATTGGCACTCGAGCTAGACTGAACGTCGCTCCTATGATGGTATTGCCTCCTAAACAGCTTCTCGACTAACGCTTCTTCCTCGACCCACCCTTGCCACTCCTACTCTTGACCGGCACATCGGCATCATCAGCCTCCTCCGGCGCCGACCGCTTCCTGCTCCCCCTCCCACCACTCGGACCTGTGGGGATGGGTGGCTCGTCCAAATCTCTACCTGCTCTACGGTCGGATCTAGCTTGACTTCGTGCTTCCCTCTCTCTTTCTTTCTCCCTTTCGCGTTCACGTTCGCGATGCGACGACGAAGATTCACGATGGGACTCGGAACGATGGGAAGAACTTCCACCGGTACGTCGACGCCTGCTGCCTCCGTGGGAAGATTGCGAGGCTGTCTCGTCGTCCCATTCCTCCTGTGGCCGTTTGGACGAGCGGGAGGAGGTGGTAGTACGGCGAGATTCGTCGTTGCCGTTGGTGTCGTGATCGTGTGTACCTTCGCGTCTGCTACGGCCGCCGGAGCGACGATGGCCGCGGTCGGGACTGCGGTCTCGTGAGTCTCGTCCCGAGTCGTCTGCGGCGACTCCACCAGCGGTAGCGCCGTAGTCGAGCGAATCAGCCGCTCCCGTGCCTGTATCGCGGTCGTTGTAGCGCTTGCCTTGACTCTTGGGTCCCAAGGGGACGTTGGGCGGTAGAGTGGGCGAGACAGCACGGCCAGGGCGAGAGCTCGTTGAAGCACCAACGCCAGCAGCTGCGGCTGCACGACCTCGGATTGACGTGCCTTTGGCCGCTGCGGGCCCGGAAGGCGCTGATTTGGGAGGTGCGGGTTTCGACGAGGGGCCCGAAGGGATCCTTTTGGCGTCGTCGTTGGTGGATACGGGGAACCCGGCAGCAGCGGCTTGAGAAGGGTCGATTCCGGAAGCGCCGAAGAAGGCCGACATGTCGGCTTCGGACATGGGTTTGAGTGGTGGTGCTCCTGGGCCAGTGGGGATGTCGTCGGCTCCTTCTTGTTTGACTGTGGTGGCCAAGTCTGAGGGTGTGTCCCAGCCGTGTGATGGATCGTGTTCTGCTTGCTGGTCCTTTGGCCTGTCGTCCTGAGGTTGAGTTGGTGGTTGAGGGTAGGGAGATTTGTGTCCGTCGTGTTGTTGCTGAGCTGCTGGACCTGTAGGGAAGGGTGAATGGCTGAATCGCTGCTGCTGCTGCTGTTGCTCTCCAGGACCGCCTCCGTTAGTCGGCTGTCCACCAAACATACCCGGCATCATCATGTTGTTCATCCCCCTTCCTCCGTCACCTCTAGGACCCAGCGGTGGCATATTGCCCATCCCAGGCATCGGCGGCATACCGGGCATCCCCGACATGCTCGCCATCATGGCCATCATCTGATCCGGCGGCATCGGAGGCATCCCATTCTGCCCCATCATCGCCTGCATTGCCTGCGGAGGTGGAGGCATCATGGCCATCATCTGCTGCATGTTGGCCATCATGTCTCCGTTGCTGCCTCCTCCACCAAACATGTTGTTCTCGATCATTTTTCGCGAGTCCGTCATGCGCTCCTTCTTGCCACGCCAAAGAGTCCAGGATTCCTCGTTGAAGCCGTAGTTGAAGTAGTCGGTGAGGTCGGCGCCATAGCGTCTCCACGGCTTTTCGGGGAGGTTTTCGAGGTCGATGTCAAAGATGTCTTGGTTGGAGGATTCTTCTTCTTCGACGACGTCTTCGGGTTTGGGGTAGGTGCGGTCTTCGGGGCCGGGAGAAAGGTTGAGTCGTGGTGCGGTGGATGGGACGGGTGGAGGGCCGCCTTCGGGGCCGATGACGTCGAGGGCTGTGGATGGTTTGATGGGAGGAGCGCCAGGGGGAGCGCCAGGAGGTTGTGGCAGTGTTGTTGAGGCAGCACCTGGTGTAGCAGAAGCTGGACTGGCAGCTGCTAGTAGCTGTGATCGAGAGAGGGGAGTGTATTCGGAAGTGAGTGTGGATTGAGGTCGCTGAGGAGTGCTTTGAGTTGGTAGAGGACGTGCAGCTGGAGCACCTGGTCTTTGGAAGCCAGGGCGTGCAGGTTGTTGTGCTTCTTGAGTTGCGTCGATGATGAATTCGATGTCCGAGTCGCTGTCGTCATCATCATCGTCGTCGTCTCCATCTTGCTCATCCTCATCTTCGTCGTCATCTGCTTCCTCGTCGTTGGCATTGGTTTTTGCTGCTACATCAGCTGTTGATGCTGGTTGTGCTGACGCTGTACCGTTGACTGCGTCTTCAGTCTTGGAGGCGGCTGGAGGAGCAGCGGCAGGCTCGTCGCCATACAAGAAAGCGTCGTCGTCGTCCTCCATGTTTGGTAGTATGAGGGTTGAAAGGGTAAGACGAGGTGTGGTGCTATCAGACGTCGACAATGAAGAACAGGGTTTGTCCAGATGCGACTGCCGGTGGAGAAAGGTCTGAGCGTCGACGACCGATGTGAATGAGAGAGACAACTTTCTTCTCGGATGTCGATGTTTCGCTGTCTCGTGTTCCTCTCGACCAACTTTGTTTTTGCTGCGCCCGCCGACGGAATGTGGCTGCTCTATCGGGTCGGGGGGGAAGATCAAATCGGCGATTAATGAACGACACGTACGAATTACACTGACTCGACGACGCGCGTCGGACGAACGAGGAAAATCAGACGCGCTTTTAATTTCATTCATTGTCGACCCTCAGCTGTCCGCGCAAGAGCTGTAGCCTTTTTAATGTGAGCTGGCAAAGCCTGTTCTGTGCCTGGTGGAACAGCTCAGAAGCACAAGCGAATTGGGAATTAGAGACTGATAGCCGATGCTGCGGAAAGGCAGTGTAAAGAACGAGACGCTTCTGTCTGAAGACTTCGCGTCGAGGTTGTGTGCGATGTACAAAACCGCGTTGATCGCTGTTGCAGCAGCCGAGCTCGAAGGGGGATGCTGCAAACGTGACACACGGAAGGAAAAGCGGTTCCGAATTTTTGCACGAAAAGCCCACCGTACGGCAGAAAGAGAGAAAAAACGGAAAAGCGCGCGGAGGTGGCACAGGGTTTTGCGTCAGACCCTGGGGTCCATTGTTTGACACCCACGGTCCGAAGAAGCAGCAAAGGAAAGGTGGCGTCAGCTTTTCTCGATTCTGTGGTAGCATGGGGAAATAGCGATACCGTACGGATTGCTCTTTTCCTTGAACTTTGCCATGGAAGACAGGCGAAAGTGCTGCCTCGCGGTACTTTCGTCTTGAGCCGAGGATCGAAGTGGGTTCGTGGCTTTTAGATTTTTCAGCCCTCTCCAGTCAGCTCGGCATGACCTTTCCCACGCCCGTTGCAGCTGTAACAGCCAGCGAGGTCATCAGCTGTGCTATAAGAGCATCATCGTCTGCTGAACATGATGCTGGTCGACAGCAATGTTTTCAATATGACAATGGATAGTAGGCTCGTTTGATTGCTGAACGTCGTTGAGATGCGAGCCCCGCACAGTCACAGGTAGCGACGATCAAGGCTGACGCCAACGCGACGCATCTGCAATTTGGACCGGAAAATTCGGCTTCGGCGTCCGAGCAGTGTTTTCCGACTTTGTTTCCACGACCATCGGAGCGCGCCTCTCGTGGTGTGGTGCCCACCCCGACATGGCCGACTTTGCTCTCGACAAAGACGCTTTTACGTGACTACCTCGCCGTTTCCTCAGCTTGCCGGTGCAGTGATTCTGCGATTGAATGTTTGAGGTGTACAGAGCAGAATAGACAGGCTTCTGACTCGACGCAAGCCCAGTCACTAAGAGCAGCAAACAAGATTGATGATGCTGAAAGTGGGAACTAATCGTCGGTATTTGATGCCAAGGGGCTTTGATTGAAAAGTGAGAAAAAAGGCAGAAAATGTTGTGCGTGAACGTACGCAGCGTCAGAGCAGAGGCGATGAAGAACGGCACGCAACGATAATCCACAAACAAATTCATCCAAAAATCCCGGCGCAGGGACAGAGCAAATTCGACCCAAAAATCGAAGCGGTTGGCGCAATGTGACACTCGTCCAGTGCTTCTTAAGCAAAAGACTCAGCCGCGCGCAACACACAGGCACATCGACAGAGGAAAAGAGAAGAGAGTGCAAAATCTGCCCGTTTTGCTCCATCAACAGTCTCGTCACTCAACGCCAACCTTGACTCTTCACCACCACTCTTCTGCCACTAGACAGCAAATATTCGGTCACTCTTCCTCATCATCATCTGGATGCTGCAGTAAAGAGCCACTCTCATCCTCACAAACATCTCCGCCTCTCTTTAGGCATCCCACCTTTCAGCCTCCGATATCGCTAGGCTACTCTTTCCAATCCTCTGATACTACTAAGCTCCATTCAGCTTCATCGTCACCATCACCGTCATCATCAACATCAACAACAACGACCAACACTCACGATCACACCACCAACCTTTGATCATCCACATCAGCGCACCTTTCTGCGACAATCACTGCTCTCAGTCTCATCACGACACCTGCACGTGTTATCTCTGAAAATACCCAGTTGGCTTTGATGCTGCCGTTCGCCGAATCGCCTCCATCCACAGTCAACAATCTTCACCAGCCTATCATTCAGGCTCAGTGATCACGCACCTCATCCTTTTACGCAGTAGCGCTTTACTCCTCCGCCAACAAGCAAAGGGGATTTCATCATCGCGCGCGACTCGTAAAAAGGCTCTGAGCGTCGTAGACCCCTTTCCTTTCCACCCCCCAACATCGTTGTCGCTGCTTCCTCTAATCGAGTTTGCGGCTAGGTGAAAGGCCAGGCCTTCGACGCTTTCGACGCCAACCCGTCGCGTTTGGCGGCCATCCATTTGGTCCGTCACCATTTCTCCCCCCTAATCCCACTTGCATCATTGGCAGCCGACATCGCTCTGCCCCTATTGCACTGCTTTCTCGCGACCTTTTCGCAATCTTCCGCAGTTACATCTCTACCACTCTTATCCTCTCCATCACCGACTTCTGAATCCCCGACATCCGTCCTTCAGTAGTCGCCATCGATCACCTTCGTCACGATCACCAGAGCCAAGAACTGCTAGTATTTCCAATCTAGCCTGTTCTTCTTGTTTTCTGTCGAGAGTTCCACATACGTCAGCACTCTATCCTTTCGAGTCTTTCGTACTACCGACTTCTCTCATCAGCGCACTTCTCTTCATCGGCGTCCGATTCGTTACGCCAGCGCTCTCTTGATCGCTTCTCGATTTCAACTCTAAACTCGATCGATTTGTCACCAGTTCCGACTCCTATACCCAAGCCGTATACCAACCCGGCCTTTTTCTTCTCGCGAAAGTATCATTCCGCTTCGTCTCTGTCGCCTGCTCTTTGGCAAAATTAGCACTTCAACAGCTATGACCGATACTTTTGACTTTGACGCTTTCATCTCCTCTCCTTCCCAGGCAGAGGTCGCTGCTCCTATCTCCAACACCAACAATGGCGTCGCCACCGCCATGGATCCCAATGCTTCGTCGCTCCTCGGTCCGCCCAATGATATGATCTCATCCTTCTCCGACCAAGGTTTGAATGGAGGTCTCGATGGCGCCCTCGACATGATGGGTGGCTCCGCTCTCATGAGCCAGTCCAACTCGCTCCTGTACGGCGGCAGCAACTATGGCGAGTCGTTTGGCAACGATCTCATGGACTCTTGGGACATGGGTTCCAACACCACCACCGCTGCCACCGCCGCCGCTGCCCCTGCTGCACCCAACGCTGCTCCTGCTTTCGACTTTAGTGGTGTTCCGGTCGCCGATCCCACCAAAGCTCCGGGTCCCCAGACCCCCACAGCGAACAACTCGGCTCCCGTCACGGCTCCTTCATCGCCCGTCAAGCGCGATGTGACCGCATCTTACCGCGACAAGATTGCAGCTCATCACTCGCACCTCATGAACACCAGCACAATCATGGGTCCCAATGGCACCGGTAGCCGAAGCACAACATCCATCCCTCGTGTGTCAACCTTCAAACGTGCAGTACCTCCCATGCACCGAGGCATCACCGCTCCCAACGCTGCGCGCGCCAACCTCAGCCTGCAAGAACGTCGACGCCTTTCGCGACAGGCCGCCAAGCAAGGTGCCAACATGCAATCATTCCAGCAGACGTTTGCACCATCGCCACAGTCTGCGGCTTCACAATCCGTCGGCGGTTTCGTTCCTAGTGTGGCAGGCAGAGGTGCTAAGCGTGGCATGGCCGACGACAATGGTCAGATCAGCAGCAATCCAATGCAAGGCATGCCTTTGCCTTCTCGCTCGGTCTCGTTCATGAACGACTCTTCTGGCTCGTCCGTGTCGTCCACCAGCTTGTCACCACAAAAGATGCTCGATAGCCGCTCCAACAGCTTTGCGCCTCCCATGCCCACTGCCAACCCCGGCGGTGTTGTGGCGCCATCGCATGTGTATCAGGGCAGCTTCAACACAACGTCCGGCGAGGCCATCCCCACATCCAACAAATATTCGAGTTCCGGTGTCGACGTGCTTGGCATTCTTTCGCGTGCCATCACCCGTCCCAACCCGAGTATCGCGCTCGGTCCCGTTGATCTCTCGTGCTCCTTCGCCATCTCGGATGCGCGCCACCCAGAACAGCCACTTATCTACGCCAGCGAGACTTTCTGCCATTTGACCGGCTACACACTGCACGAGATCCTCGGTAAAAATTGTCGTTTCCTGCAGACACCTGGTGTGCCTCTCGACGCTGGCGCCGAACGTCAACACACGGACAACCGCGCCGTCGAGCATCTCAAGCGACACTTGACCGGCTTCCGTGAGTGTCAGGCGAGTCTCATCAACTACCGCAAGGATGGCAGTCCGTTCATCAACTTGGTCACCGTGGTGCCCGTCTCGTGGTCCGATCCGTCGCAGGTCGACTTCCTCGTCGGCTTCCAAGTCGACCTGGTTGAACAGCCCGGCGCAATCCTCGAGCGCAAGGAAGATGGTTCGTACCTTGTCAACTATCGTTCCATCAACGACCCTCCGCCCTCGGCCATCTTGGGTGGCGACGAGATCGGCAAGGACGCCGACGCCGAAGCATCCAAGCAAGCCGCCATCGCTGCCGACATTCTCGACCTCATTCACGGTGTTGGTCCTTGCGATGCCAAGCAGTGGTCACGGGTGCTCTTGGAAAATTCGCACGACCTCATTTACGTGCTTTCTCTCAAGGGCACCTTCCTGTACGTGTCGCCATCCATCGAGCGCATCCTTGGCTACACGGCCGAGGAGGTGATTGGCAAGTCGATCTCCGAATTTTGCCATCCAAGCGACGTGGTTCCCGTCTTCCGCGAGTTGAAGGACTCGACGAGCAATGCCAGCATCGCTGCAGCCGCTTCGCGCAACATCCGCACCGAGGGCGTCGCCAATCCCTTGACCAAGGGTGGTGGCGGCCAAGCTGGCCCTCGTGTCAACCTGACGCTGCGCATGCGACACAAGCACGACGGTCATCGATGGATCGAGAGCACTGGTAAGCTCCATCTCGAACAGGGCAAGGGCCGCAAGGTGGTCATCTCGAGCGGTCGCCCGCGTCCGGTGTACAATTTGGCGTGGGAGCACGTTCGTCGTGGCGCCGAGTCAGCGCAGCCTTCGTTTTGGTCCAAGCTGTCTATCGATGGTGTCTTCCTCAGCACAACGGGTCCAGTCGCCGAGGTGCTCAGCTGCGATCCCAAGGATATCTTCGGTCGCCATGTGCTCGAAGTGACCAACTACGAGGCCGCGCCTTCTTTGCTACAGGCTTTGCGCAGTAGTCAGGCCATGAGCGTCGCGCACCTGATGGGTGACGGTGTGAACAACACCACGCCCGTCTTCACGTCGTTCTACCCTTCGTCTGCTGCTGCAGGTCCCGCTCTGCCCACGGTGTTTGTGCACATCCAGCGCGCCTCTGCAGAAAGCTCGTGGATGATCCCCAACGTGGCCTATCCCAAGGGTGGTCCCCAGCCAGCATTTGATGCTACGGGTACCAGTGTCGACTCGCTCACATCTGTGTTCGGCGAGCTTTCGACATATCGCAGCTCATCGTGGGTGTTCGAGATGCATCAGCTCAAGAACGTCAACCGCCGACTCAAGGACGAGATCCGCGCTCTGCGTCGACAGTCGAGGGATCACTTCACCGCAGGCGGACAAAATGGTGCCAAGCTGTCGACACCACAGAGCCCGACCGTGCCACTTGGACGACGTCGCAGTGGACCTTCCCTGGACGCAGCAGCGTTCAGCGCCCTGCAGGGTCCCATGGTACCTCACATCCAGGCGCCGAGCCCCATCAAGCGACGACCGGATCATGGTCACGGTCATCGCCAGCACTTGAGGCCGACGGCGGCGTTGACGTATCTGCACGCGGGTCACAGCACCGATTTCGGCAGCAGCAGCTCTTCTGGGTCCGAGACGCCGTTCGGCGAAAGGGCGTCCAACGAGCGACGTTCTGGTTCGGGCGATGCTTCGGACGAGACAGCCGCCACCACGACCACTTCGGGCGATACCTCGGAGAAGGATGGCGGTTCAAATAGCGGCAGTGGCAGCGGCAGCGGCAGCGAGAGTCGTCGCGGGTCTGGATCAGCTGAAGCTTGAAAAAAGTCAAAAAGTTTTTGCGTCAATGCCTTGGACAGGCGTTTTCAGTTTCATTTCACATGGTGTTGTTCTCTCATTTGGTCACTTTTTATTGTATATTTTGCTTCCATACGGCCTAGCTTACTCCCCCGGTTTATGGGAATGGGGGAGCAATACTCTTGGATTTGCAGGTCAGTTTAATCGTAGTTTCGTTATCTCAATGATGAAGGTTGTGTGTGTCGTGTGTGAGCATAGCAGCCGTGAGAATTGAGAAAGGTGACGAGGAGGAGGTCGAGTCTTGCACGCCTGCAGGCGATCGGGATATCTTTCTACCGGCCATCGATCTGAGATCTGACACTGACGTCGATCAGGTTTCACGGGCGTTGATGATCACCCGTCATTCGCAGTGCAACGAAGTGTGTCGGTGGCTGTGATTCAGGTTGCATTCAGAGAGGGTGAGAGAAGGTGTGAGTGGTGAGCGGGCGTGGGTGGGTGATCGCCAAGTTTGAATTTTTGCGACCTTCTTTTTTGAGATGACGTTTTGTTTTCGGATGTGGAACCGCTTCCGCAAAGAAATTGGGGTCCGCGGCGATATCTTTCCGTTGGATCCCAGCTTGCCGTTGCTCGTTGTGCGCTGTGTGAGGGGTTGTTTCACATCCGGTGTGTGCGGGTAGAGGAGCCGGATTACGGATAAAGGGAGAGGGAGGGAGAGACACTATGAGATCACGGATTTTTCTTGGTAGTAGTGATGGGAGAGCTGATATCGCTCGATTGATGTGGGATGAAACTAATTCGAAGATGGACAAGCCGACGGCAGCGATTCTCTCCCGGGCTCTGCAAAAAAACTCCCCAACATCATCATCATCGTCGTCTTGCCGGTGGGGGATGGGAGAAGCTAGCATTCCGAAACATGTCTCTGACTCTACTCGCTTCCTCTCCGCGTCTTGTATTCCATGCCGGATTCTCGGAGACGCGGTCAGGCGGTTCCCAAGATGTCTCGGCAATTTTCTTTTTCTGGAATGGAAGAAATTTATCATTCAATTTCCCATTCGGCTGTCAGACATCGCTTCACCCTCCCGCACCCTCCACACTTCCAGCGACTTTGAGCAGCCGAAAAACACACACAACGACCATAGCGTCTCGATGACGATGTACACGGCATCTAGCGGAAGCTAAACGCTAGCGGGGTTTTCGTCCGCAATCGTGTCGAGGATGCCAGCGACATGTGTTTTCCCGGTGTCTTCTTTTCAGGCTCCGCTTGCGATCAGGTGATAATCCGAGGGAGTGAACGTTCTGCCGTCGTGCAGTGGTGCCGAGCACGGTGGGCACAGAGAGGAGGGCTAAGCTCATTGTGCATGGTCCTTCTTCGGATCGCAGCCAGTGCGGTCTTTTGTTTTCCGGTGCCGCTGTGAGTATCTTTTGTGAGATAGAAATGGCTGGCGAGTAGGCCCGGTGTTTCAGTGCAGCGCTGTGCAGCTTCACCCAGCATGCTGGGGAAGTGCGGCCGGTGTTTGATAGCTCGCGCGCCAGAAGCCGGCTCACAAGACTCTCAGCAACACATCTCACCAGTTGCCCAGATTCGGCCCTTCACCTTCGCAACGACGGATCTAATCATAGCTACTTTATCTACTCTACTGGACGTTGTCAACCTCACCTCGATGCTTCAGCGCGAAGCGAACTCATGCACCCATTGCCAAAAACGAAGCGAATGTGAAGATTCAACAACCCGCTTTCTTCCAGCAAGAGGAGACGATCAGCAACACTCATCGGTCTTCTGTAGCTCTTCATCTTTGTCGTCATGCGAAACGAGTTCGCTTTCATTCATGCGAAGAAGAAACGTGTTCCATGCATCGGAATGATGTTTTGGTGAAGCGAGCTTGACTTCCCGATTCGACGACTCTTTGGTGGGGGGTGTGCCAGATGAGACACTATGACGATAGATTGGCAATATCTGAAAACTAGTGTAGATGGGCTCGATGCGATGGTCACAAGGCGCGAGCGGGTTTTTCGCGTAGATTGCGGTGTTTCTGACGACATCTGCTGCGGAAGGTGCTTCCCGAACGACCTTTTACGGCATGCCGGGATAGCGATTCTAGACCAACCCTCCGCCAATAGGTCTGATGCTTGTCGTCACCTGGCATTAGCATTCCTTCTCGCGTTGGCGAACGAAACCTCATCTGTTCAGCCTTGACGTCGGCTCGATTGCAGACGGAGAAATTCTCCAAGAGAACGCTGGTGCACGTTCAATCCCCTCGCCAAAACGAACATTAATGCCGAGAGAGGGTGTGTTCTATAGTCTGCAGCTTCGCGAAGGAAGTCACAGTAGCCAAATTCCCGGGTCGGGAAGCTCCAACCGAACGGCCATGCGGCAGAAGAAGCGCTCGGTAGGAGAACAGCAAAGACAAAGCGTGTGAGTGTAGCGTCGGATAAAGTGAGGTAGAGCGTGTGTGCGGCATGGCGATGACGAAGCTGCTCTCTACGCGAAGGACGCGTTCGTTCGAAGGGAGAAGGAGGAAAGCATGTCGAATGAAGTAATTGTTCAAGACAGACAATGGGGGAAAGGGCTGGGAAATTGTCCGAAGCGGTTATGCGGAAGCAATGTGCAGCCGAGCATGGAGGGTCGAGACCATCTTCATTCGAATTGAGGAGGGAGCAAAGGCATGAATCATGGTTGCAGCCGGCGATGGAGACCAACAAAAAAAGGTGGCTTGTGTGCCAAGTCGCCGTTGTGGCTGGCAGAGTGAGTAAGTGTTGCAACCGTCAGATTTTCTTAAAGTGCCTGTGGAGTCCCTTTTTCTTTTGGCGAGGTCTGGAGCCCGACCGTTGTGCTGAGCTGCGGTCATCATTTTTTTGGCCCTCCTGGAGCTGACAAGGCTAAAAATAAATTTCTTAGCAAACACTCTCTGCAAATGCATCGCACCTGTCAAGCTGTGCCTTCGCCTATTGTGACTGGCAGCGGTTCACACGTCACCCTCTCCGCCGCCGCGCAAAGAGGTCCATTCGCCGCTCTCCCCCCCTCGTCTAGCTCCTCAGCCCCGCTTCGCCAGTTTAAGGCGCAAGGTACAGTACAACCGCACAAATAAAGGCGTAAAGTATGTGCCTTGGCAAAAAGCCTCAGCATGACTGATTTGCCGGATGCCACACGGTGCGCCTCGTCGGCAATAGCTGTCGCGCGATCTGAAGGAGCATCAGGAGATTGACGGGCAGTCATGAGATTGAAGTGCCATTTTGCGTCTTGCAAAACTAAGGGCAAGAAAGCAAAAGCGAGTTGGTGAGCGAAACGAGCAGGCGAACGGCGACTTGCAAAGCGTTCGGCATGACCACTCCGTCCAATGTCCTCGCTTGTCCATATTCCTTCTGTCTCACTTTTTGGCAATGTCAGCTGTCCAGCTCTTTCATTTCCCGCCCTCCTGCTGCAGCTTCCCGTCACCTTTTCTGTGGTAAAAGCGCACTTTTTCGAGACATGGTCACGTCGGATTGCGCTGCTCCAAACGCTGACATTGCTTCAAGTCTCGCGAAGCAAGCTTGCTCGAAAAGCTCGCTTCCATGCGGCGCATGCCAGCTGTCCGTCGCAGCTTGACGTCGTTTTTGTCTTGCCTTTTCTTCAGGTCGGTCACGTTGGAGGTGGAGCAGCGCCGTCGGCAGCCAAAACGACAGCGGTTGTGACGGCAGGTCACCGCGTTGTCAAGCACTTGCCCGTTCTCTCTCTCTCTCATCGTCCTCACGTCGCTTTTCTCTCGCCTCAGCCTCGCTACGGTTTCTCGATTCGATTCGCTTCTGGTGACCGAACTGGCTTGCCCTCGCCGGTTCTGCACTGCCATATGCCACGTTAGCCTCTCTCTGCTAGCTGCTTTGAGCCTTAATTCTTTGTTAAGCACCAATAAAGCGTACTTTGTGCTTTTTAAGGCTCTTGACGGTCCTCATACCGCATCAGACTTCGTCATTACTCATTCTGCTTCGAGACACAGACGGCTTTGAGAGCGCTCGGTTCATGCTTCGCCATGACTTCCGACTCTGACATCATTCACACCTCGCACGGTCATCCTTTCAGTCCCGCCGTCCCCGTGTAGCATTGCGCCTTGCCAGGTGAGCAGACCGCAGGCGGTCCTTCCCAGCTTGCGTCACTGCCCGTTGGAGCTACCTCTGACCTGCATCGGTCAAGTGCTCTTCGCGTTGCTACGTCCCTCAGCAGGAAAGTTCTTGCGAAACGGTGAAGCTGCTGTGGTGACGACATTTTGTGCGTGGTGGATCTGGCTCGTCATGCTGCAGACCGCTTTGTGACAGTCGCTGAGTTCGCCTCGCTGACCCCAGGGCCCTTCCCGTAGCAGCCTCTGATCGTCTTTCCGGTCATCTTTTGGATGGCAAAGCACAGATGCGAAAAGACATATAAGCAACCTCGTCTAAACCCATCCTTCTTTCTTCTCATCCATCAACCAACTTCTTCTTCCACATACCCATCCCGGACGAAGAATATCCACCGCTCTTGCGAATACGTTACACATAGCCCTCTAAGCTATAATCAACACCAACAACTCGCCCAACATGAACACCGTTAAGAAGGTCCTTTCCAACCGCAAGTCGCACTCTGACGACTCGTCGGACGACGGACGTCTCTCTTCGTCGACCGCCCCCACCTCCAACCCCGGCTCGCCCGTCAGCAAGCAGAAGGAGTTCGGCTCCGTCGGCGCTGCTGGTGTTGCAGGCACTGGTGCCGCTAACACCACCACTGGCAGCCGCACCACCGGTCTCAACGACACCACCACCGGTAGCCGCACCACTGGCCTCAACGACACCACCACCTCCACCACTGGCACCCGCACCACTGGCCAGAAGGTTGAGGACAAGATCGAGCACGGTCTTGGCCGATCTGGTGACGTCCACGCTACCGACGGCAGCATCCGTCACAAGCACGGCCACGATGTGACCAACTCCAAGCACCTCGACCTCAGCAGCGGCAAGGTCGACCAGGATGTCCAGCACCTTGCTGCCGTGACCCACCAGACTCACCAGCGCCACGAGGTCGAGGAGGTTCAGCGCCAGAGGGAGCACGAGCGCCACGTTCACCACGTTCAGCACCACGTTCAGCCCGTCCTCGACTCGGAGCACGCCGCTGAGAAGGTTCACTCCAAGATCCACCCCGTCACCCGCGTCCACGAGACCCACGCTTCGACCGACAAGGACGCCGCCCTCCTCACCTCGGTCGCCGGCAAGCACCAGGACCAGTACGCCGAGGCTCCCCTCCACCGCCAGGTCGTCGACAAGGGTGAGCTGGTCAACGAGACCATCCACCACCACATCCACAACGTCGTGCAGCCCATCATCCAGAAGGACTCGCACGAGTACCACCGCATCCAGACCACCATCCCCACCCACGTCGTCACCCACGAGGCTCCCATCGTGCACGAGTCGACGCACCACAAGCCCGTCAGCAAGGACGAGTTCCTCTCCGGCGGCGGCAGCCTGACCAACAAGCTCCGCTCCGTCCACGAGGCCAACCTGCTCAACACCGGCAAGTGCGACCGCAAGGTCGACGGCATCGCCGAGAAGCTCGAGCGTGACCTCGGCCTCAACAGCAGCCTCGGCTCGTCGACCACCGGCGCCAAGACCGCCAACACTACCACCACCTCTGCTATCTAAGTAGCACAGAACCAAGGCCTTTTTTCGTTTTCTCGACTCTTCTCGCACACACGATAATCTTGATACCATCATTGCTTTAAGTACTTGAAGATATCCGTAGGCATTCCGCCTCGTCTACTTGTTGTTCTCCGTAGTGTTTTCTTCCTTTCCTTTCTCTCAGTAGCAAATTTAATCGTTGTTTCTTCTTCAGTGTTTCTGCTTTGCCTGTCGTGTGATATCTGTCTTTTCTTCGAGTCTTCGGCTTACGATGGTGCTGAGAAGTCGGCCACAAGATGTCGCTGGTCGAAGAAGGGTATATTGCTGTGAACTTGTACATGCGATACGAATGGCGATGGTGAAGGTATCATGAAGCTTCTGCTGATGCTGTCAAGGCTTGCTGGTCGTCCCCATCTTCTGTGATCTGTTCTTCGGTTTGAGCGAAAAAGTCTTGCAGAAACGCATCCGGCGGTGGCACGCCTTGTCTCTCTCTGTTCCAATCGACGATCAAGTACGAGCATCAAGGTCAGCTTTCACTCTCTCTCTCCCCGAATCAGACACTCTCGAGCTATCACTTACGTCAAAGCACCCGGCAGAACAAAAGTAAACTTGCCGCCACTCTTCAAAGGAGGCGGAGTATGTTCATACCCTAGCTCCAAGTTGCACCTCGAACAGTTGAAAGGATACTGCTTCTCCAGCGTCCCATCTGGACGCTTGATGAACTTGGGCGAACCTTGGGATGCGCTCACTTTGAACACTCTCGCCTTTCGAACCTTTTGCGGTGCACCTGTAATCGAGTAAGGAGGCGAATCTAAGCAGCGCAAGATACGTGCATTGTCGAGCGGGCGGAGGGGGAGACGCGAGAGAGGCCGGTCGGAGACGAGGACGAACTCGCCGCAGAGGCAGTAGTAAACTTTGAGTGCGTCGGAGCGGTGCGAGTGGCCGCCTGGACGCCTGTTGGATGAGGAGGAGTGGTGTGGTGGTCTTGGCATCGTCTTGTTCGTCGCCGTGTCTCGAGGATGGTTAGTGCAGGGAAGGTGAAATGAAGGAAAGGTGTTGAGGAAGCAGAGTTAGAACAATGTCGTGCGAGTGGCAGTTGGCCAAGTGGAGGGTAGCACGTGACTTATCCTCGGCGCGTACTGGCTCTGCTGTGTGCGAAAAAACACACAATTTAGCCAACACCGAGCCAAAAGAGAAAGCGCACTCCCGCAGCCTCTTTTTTGAAAGAGTCGACGCGTCGGCGCAGAGCAACACTTTTCCTTTGGACTGAGCGCGCGCCGACTGAGCCTTTGCAAGCCCAACGAGACCAACACATGCTCGAGATTGAGAGCAAAGGCAGCGCGCCCTCACTTTTTTGAGGCTTTTGCTCAAGGTGAACCCTTGATCACTTTCCTCTTTCCATCCTTGGATCATCGCGACCTTCACTTGCCACCATCAACACCGACAACCTTTCACTCTCATCCGCACCATACATACCGCAAAACAACATGCCGCCTCGCAAGGCAGCTGCCTCAAAGGCACGCGACTCGATCGCATCCAACGCTTCGTCAGGATCTTCGCTTGCTGCATCGCCTACAGTGCAGGCGAAAGGCACACGCTCATCACGATCCTCTGCGGCCACAAAGTCAAAATCAACCACAAAAGCCGCAGCTTCCTCGAGGTCACGAAGACGCATTCAGGACTCTGATGATGAAGACGAGACTGCCGAGGAAAGCGAAGAGGAGCAGGATGATGAAGAAGATGATGAAGAGGAGCAAGAGGACGACGACGAGGAGCCCGATACTCCGATCAAGCCGGCTCCCAGGTCAAGAGCAGCAAAAGCAGTCGCAAAACCAGCATCGCGCGCATCCGCAGCACGCTCCAAGCCTGCAGCTCGTGCCGCTAAGGTCACACCGCCTCCCATCAAGACATCCAGAACGCGTTCAAGGAAGGTCGTAGAGAGCGAGAGCGAAGAGGAGGAAGAAGAAGAACAAGAGGAAGAGGAAGAGGAAGAGGAGGACGAAGTCGAGAAATCTCTCAGCCTCGCGCGTGAAGATGAAGAAGACGAGGAAGAGGAAGAGGAAGACGACCTTGTCCAATCTCCCACCGCTCGTCGAAGCGCCAAGTCTGCCAAAGCATCCTCATCGTCCAAGTCTAAAGCGCTCCCTGTCAAGCAAGCGGAATCAGCAGAAGAAGAGGACGTCGACTCGGACGGGTCCGAAGTCTCGTTCAAACAGGCACGTTCAAGCACTCCCGAGCCCACAGATGGAGCCTCTTCCAGTGTCGACGCTCCCCAAACACCATCTTCGAGCCTCCTCAAGCAGATTGCAACTCCAGCCAAACCTGCGGCGCCTGCTGGTCCTCTCAAGCGTCTCGTCATCCACAAGATGGTGCTCAACGACTTCAAATCCTACGCAGGTCGTCAAGAGATTGGTCCCTTCCACAAGTCCTTCTCCAGTGTCGTTGGTCCCAACGGTAGTGGTAAGAGTAACGTCATTGACTCGCTCCTCTTTGTTTTTGGCTGGAGAGCTACAAAGATGCGTCAAGGCAAGCTCAGCGAGCTTATCCATAACTCAGCTGGCAAGGAGAATCTGCCACAGTGCAGTGTTGAGGTCTGGTTCCGCGAGATCATCGATCTCCCCGGCGATGGCTTCAAAGTGGTGCCTGGCAGCAAGCTTGTCGTTTCTCGTACCGCCTACCGCAACAACACGTCTCAATACTTCATCAACGCTTGCAAGTCTACGTTTACCGAATGCACCACGCTGCTCAAGGACAAAGGCATCGATCTCGACCACAAGCGTTTCTTGATCTTGCAAGGTGAAGTCGAGTCCATCGCTCAGATGCCTCCGCGTGCCAAGAACGAGCACGAAGAAGGTCTGCTCGAGTATCTCGAGGACATTATCGGTACCAGCTGCTTCAAGACTCCCATCGAGGAGCAGGCCAAGCTGGTCGACGAGGCCAACGAGAAGCGCGCCGAAAAGCTCGGTCGTCTCAAGATTGTTCAAAAGGAAAAAGACGCCTTGGAAGCAAAGAAGCGCGAAGCTGAAAGGTTCCTGCGTGCTCAGAACGAGCTCACCCGTCGTCAGTCGGCGCTCTGGCAGCTCTACAGTCTCGAGGCGAAGGACAACATCAGGGTGGCGACCGACGCCATCGACAAGTACAAGGCGCGTCTGGCGAACGAGATCGAGAAACATTCCGGCTCCAAGGCCGAGATCGAGGAGCTCGAAGCCCAGTACAAGGCGCTCGTCAAGGAATACGAGAGCATTGCTCGCGGTAACGAAAAAGTCGCCAAGGAGCTTGCAAAGTACGAGAAGGAGGATGTTCAACTGCAAGAGAAGCGCAAGCACGTCGAATCCAAGAAGAAGAAGCTCGCCAAGTCGATCGCCGACGACCGCCACGCCGCCTCAGAGGCAAAGTCCACAGCTTCCGACTCAGCACACAAGATCGAAAAGGAGCAAGCCGAGCTTCGCAAACTCGAATCCTCTCTTGAGCGTGAAGAGGCGCAGCTCGAAAAGATCCGCGACTCGCTCAAGGGCAAGACCGAAAAGTTCAGCCGGGCGATCGAGCAGAAGCAGCGCGAGCTTCAGCCCTGGACCGCCAAGATCAGCGACAAGTCGGCTTCCAAGAATGTTGCTCAAGAGGAACGCGACCTCCTCGCCAGCCGAGGCGCTCAGGTCGAAGCTAGCATCGCCGAGGCCAAGGAGGCGCTCCGCAATCTCGAGCTCGACAACGAGTCCAAGCACGATGAGGTCGAGAGCCTCAAGCAGGAACGACGTGACCTTGAGAAGAAGATCGCGTCTTGCCAAAAGCAGCTCGACGAGATGAAGCAGCAGGAAGGTCAACTCCGTAGCAAGGTCGTCTCGGCGCGCTCCAAGGCGGATGAGGCAAGAGCCAGTGTTAGTGCCTGTCGATCGCGCGGGGACGTGCTCTCCAGTCTCACGCGCCAAGCTGAACTCGGTATGATCAAGGGCTTCCACGGCCGTCTCGGCAATCTCGGTGTCATTGACGACAAGTACGACGTAGCCATCAGCACCGCTTGCCCCGGCCTCAACAATATCGTCGTCGACTCGGTCGACTGCGGTCAGGCTTGTATCGAGCATCTGCGAAAGAACAATCTCGGCCGTGCTAACTTTGTGCTGCTCAACAGCCTCGGCATCAATGCTGCTGCCCTTGCACCCATCGACACACCCGAGAACGTTCCACGACTCTTTGACCTCGTCAAGCCACGCGAGCCTCGCTTTGCAGCGGCTTTCTACCACCAGCTGCGTGACACGCTCGTCGCCAAGGATCTTGCGCACGCCAACCGCATCGCCTACGGTGCCAAGCGATGGCGAGTCGTGACCCTCGACGGTCAGCTCATCGACAAGAGCGGCACCATGTCCGGAGGTGGCAACAAGGTCTCGCGCGGTGCCATGAGCTCCAAGTTTGCTGCCGATGAGGTCTCGCCCGAGCAGCTTCAGCGTATGGAGCGCGACAGGGATTCGCTCGAGGATTCACTGCGTGGCCACATTGCTTCCATGAAGACGGTCGAGTCTTTGCTGGATGGTCATCGTGCTCGCGCGCCACAGATCGAGGTGGCGCTCGACAAGATTCGCATGGACCTCGAGAGTGGCGAACAGCGTGTCGCTGAAGCCAAGAAGCGTGTCGCCGAACTCAAGGCGGAGAGCAAGCCCGACGCGGGTGATGCCTCGCGCATCGCTGAGCTGGATGGTCAGATCACCTCGCTCGAAAAGGAGATCGGCAAGCTTACCGAAAAGAGCAGTGCGATCGAGAGCGATATCGAGAGCCTTCAAGAGCAAATTCTCGAGGCGGGTGGTGTCGAGCTGCGAACGCAGAACAGCAAGGTCGACAGCATCAAGGAAAAGATCGAGCTCTCTTCCGAGCTTACCACCAAAGCCGAGGTGGCCAAGTCGAAAGCTGAGAAAGACGTGCTCAAGCTCCAAAAGTCGCTCGAGAAGAACGAAGCGCAACTCGAGGAGCTCGACGGCGAGCTTGAGAAGTTGCGCGAACAGATCGCTGGCAACTCCCAAGCTGCCGACGGGATCCGCTCCAAAGTCGAGGACGCTCAACATCTCATGGACGTCAAGGCTGAAGAGCGCGATGAGATCAAGTCGCAACTCGACGAACGATCCGAGTCAGCCAATGCGTTCCGTGCGCTCGAGATGGAGATCAAGCAGAACCTCGAGGACAACGAGCGCTTCCGAAACGAGCACGAGAAGCAACTCAAGCACCTGCAAGAGAAGTTGGCCGGCTTGTCGCTCCACCACATTGACGAAGATGATGACAGTGATGCTGAAGCCGATGACGCCGAGGCCGACGAAGAGGAGGGTGAAGAAGGCCGCAAAGCTTCTGCAAAGCGCTCCAAGTCGATCAAGAAGAAGACCAAGGCTGATCCAGATGCCATGGACGAAGATGATGCCGAGGACGAGGACGATGAAAGCACCGCAGACGAGCTGTTCGAGTACCCCGAGGACGAACTGCGTGCTATGAACAAGAACGCGCTCAAGGCGACCATCGTGGCTTACGAGACGGACGTTGCCAATGGCTCGGCCAACATGTCGGTGCTTGCCGAGTACCGCAAACGAGAAGGCGAGTTCCTGGCCCGAGCCAAGGATCTGGAAGCGACGACACAGGAACGTGATGCGGCCAAACAGAGGTACGACGACCTTCGCAAGCAGCGATTGGAGAACTTTATGGCTGGCTTCAGCGTAATCTCGTCGAAGCTCAAGGAGATGTATCAGACCATCACGCTCGGGGGCAATGCCGAGCTCGAGTTGGTCGACTCGCTCGATCCTTTCGCCGAAGGTATCCTGTTCTCGGTCATGCCGCCCAAAAAGTCGTGGAAGAACATCTCCAACCTGTCCGGCGGTGAAAAGACGCTGTCCTCACTGGCTCTCGTTTTTGCGCTTCACGCGTACAAGCCTACACCCGTCTACGTCATGGACGAGATCGATGCAGCATTGGACTTCCGCAATGTGTCGATCGTAGCCAACTTGATCAAGGAGCGTACCAAAGGTGGACAGTTTATCATCATCTCGCTGCGCAACAACATGTTTGAGCTGTCCTCGCGCCTCATTGGTGTGTACAAGACGGCCAACTGCACCAAGTCGTTGACGATCGACAACACCGAGTTGCTTGCTCCTCCGCCTGCGCCAGCGCCCGCGGTTGCGGCCAGACCGAGCATGGCGATGATTCCTGGATCTCCGACTGCTACGCCGATGCAGCGTTCGCAGCAGGCGAACATGGTTGCGGCGACGCCTCGACCGGGTGGTGGCCATAGCATGTTCGCACCCAAGACACCAGCGGCCGCCTCGAGCAATCCAGGATCGTCGTTGAACCTGCAAGCACTGATGACACCTGCTATTGGCAAGACGCCGTCGTCGGTCTTGCAGCGCTCGAGGATGCACAACTCGTTTGCATCGTCCTCTTTCCTTGCCGAGAAAGCGAAGGGGATCAAAGGACCGGCACTGGGTGTTGCAGGAGCGGGTAAGAGGAGTGTTTCACAGACGCTGCGAGAGGAGTGATGACGACAATGATGATGCATTTGTGTCAAGAGTTTTCGTGTCTGGTAATGTGTATTCTATGCGAACAAATGTTCATCTGATGATTGTGATGAGGTCTTAAACTTTCGGCCTCTTGATCTTTGCACCTTTCTCCTTCAACCTCTTCTCCACCTGCGCCTCTTCGAACTTCCACAACTCGGACCACGCCTCTTTATCCTTCTCGAACCTCTCTGGCAATTTTGGTCTCACGATCCTGCCCTCCCTGTACATCTCGCCTGGAACCAGAGGATCCTGCCACCTCCTGACATCCGTCTCGCCCTGCGTGATCTCGGCAACCACGCGTTCAAACCTGGCCGAGATCGGTTCGAGTTTGCGCGTCGTAGCCCACACCACGCTGTCCGCCGCTGTGGCTGGAGACTTGCTGAGGAGCCATATGAATGGCCAGAGGCACACCAGCAGGATCCACCGGAGTACGGTTCGCACCGGTGCGAGAACGCTACGGGGCGGTGGTGGGGGTAAAAACGTCTCGACGATGTCGGACGACCTTTCGAAGCCCGTGCAGACGTTGATGATGGAGATGTTGGAGTGCTGGCGCATCCGTTTCTCTGCTTCTTGTTGGACTTTTGACGTTGATGTTGTTTTCGCACCCGATGTGGTGTTGGGGTTGACATCGATGCCGGGCAATTTGGTCTTCGGACGAGGATCAGCCTCGGCGAGCAGATCCAACCGTCTCTGCAACTCGACCGTCAACGCGTGCCATCGTAGACTCGCTGCTCCCACCAGCGCCGAGTAGCTCGACTCTGAGAGCGATTGCAGCTGCTGCGACGCCGACGTCTTCTTCTGGACCGGAGTGGAAGCGGGTGAAAGGACGTCGAAGTGCGTCAATCCGGCAGCGTAGAACGGCGAGACCACGGAAACTATCCTGACCTCTCGATCGGGTGGCTGCACGAGCAACCCGCTCAACAGCGAGTTTACCAAGTGAAACCTTGCCAGCACGTGCAGCGCATAGACTTGATCCTTACGCCTCCTTCCCCCGCTAACCTGTACGCTTCTCAACTCGGCTCGACTAGGCGGCAAAAACAGCAGCGCATCCAACCGTCGCACTCCCTCCTGTTTCGTCTTGTCACCGGCGTTCCACAGCGCTGCGAAAGCCGAGACGCTCTCCAAGTCGCCCAGATCGCACTGCTCCGCATAGACCAGCTCGGAGCGCGTCGAGTCGCGAATCAGGTGGATCAACTGTACGACGTCCGGCGAGGAAATGTCGGGGGTGAGAGCGATGATCTGCGCACCTCGGTGTGCGAGCGCGGAGAGCGTGACGACGCCGAGCGGCGTGAATGCCCCGGATGCTACGAGGACGATGTGCCCGTGAAGGTCGGTGAACGGTGTTGTGACTGAGGTGGGGGTGGACGAAGAAGAGGAGGAGGAGGAGGAGGGGGATGAAGGTGGGTCGAGGAGTTTGACACCTTTCGACCAGGTTTTGAGAAACGAAGTGGCGACGCAGGCGGCGGCTATGGTGGCCCAGTACTCGGTGGGGATGGCGGACGACGCTGTGGAGGCGAGGATGTGGACTGGCATGGTGGCGGTCCTCCGCTCTCGTTTTCGAAGTTGAAGGTAGAGGTGTGTGGTGAGCGAGAAGAAGAATCCGTGCGCCGAGCAAGGTTTCCGCTGTCCAACTTGGCCAATTTTCCGCGTCCCGAAACACAAAAGTAGTTGAAGCTAGACCGTCTTGGACCCTGCGTTTGGGGCTTCTTCCTTCGGTGCTCACTACACCCTCCAAGTCGATCATTTCCACCACCCAACTTTTGTCTCAGACGATGCTACGCTAGCCTCTCTTTCCACCAACACATCGGTGCTGTGGCAGCAGCGATCGCCGAACGTCAGCGCTCCGCCCAAGATGAACACCGACGACCGTCCCGCCTCCGCCTCGACTTCAACAATGCCCAAACCAGTCCGGCCTCCCAACTACTTCTACTCGGACAGCGAGGACCCCTTCGCCGGTGCCTTCTGGTCGCAGTTCGAAGATCCGCATGACTTGGCCGCACGGCATGTCCCGACGGACTCTTCGCCCGGTGCGGCGATGAAGGCGTACCGCGAGTACCGGGATCGTGTGCGGAAACCGGTGTTGGCGACGTACACGATCTTGGGTTTCTTGAGCTCGGGCACGTATGGTAGGGTGTACAAGGCGAGGTTGAGGGATGCTCCAGCTGTAGAGGTGGCTGGTGCTGCAGGAAACGGAGGAGGCGGGGCGAGTGGGAGCGGTGGTGCGCCGGGGAAGGCAGCGCAGGGAGGACCGGCGGCGAAAAAGAGAGGTGGTTTACTACAACAGCATCAGTTGCTGGATTCGCCGAGTGCTGCGTCGTCCATGCATGCCACGCCCAAGTCTGCTGTTGATGGTGTGGTCGGACATGGGACGCCGACTGCCTCGCCCAGTTTGAGTGTCTCTCTCGGCGGCGGAGGCGGCGGCGGCGGTGCATCGCAATCCACCACCGGTCGAACAGACATCACCGCGACCTCCAACAACATCCCCGACAACCAGATCTACGCCATCAAAAAGTTCAAACCCGACACAAAGGAGACCGACGCCACCATCTACACGGGCATCTCTCAGAGCGCCATGCGCGAGATCTCGCTCAACCGCGAACTGTCGCACGTCAACATTGTCACCCTCCACCAAGTCATGTTGGAAGACAAGGCGATCTACATGGTTTTCGAGTACGCGGAGCACGATCTGCTGCAGATCATTCACTATCACTCCACGGCGCTACGCCAGCCGATACCGACGGCGGTGCTCAAGAGTCTGCTGTGGCAGCTGATCAATGGCGTTGCGTATTTGCATGCTAATTGGATCTTGCATCGCGATTTGAAGCCGGCGAATATCTTGGTGACGAGTCAGGGCGTGGTCAAGATCGGTGATTTGGGGCTGGCGAGGTTGTACTCTTCGCCGTTGCAGAGTCTGTACAACGGCGACAAGGTGGTGGTGACGATCTGGTACAGGGCGCCGGAGCTGTTGTTGGGTGCAAGGCATTATACGACCGCGATCGACATCTGGAGTGTCGGGTGCATCTGGGGTGAGCTGTTGGCGTTGAGGCCGATGTTCAAGGGCGAGGAGGCCAAGATGGATCCAAAGACGAAAGCGGCGCCGTTCCAGACGGATCAGTTGAAGCGGATCGTCGAGGTGCTAGGTACGCCGAACAAAGATCGATGGCCGAGCATCGAGTCGATGCCGGATTACAAGGGGTGGTGGCCGCATTTGCGGTTGGATAACTATCCGAAGACGTTATCGAGATGGTATGCGCAGAGGAACAAGACGGAAGAGGCGGGGTACGAATTGTTCGATTCGCTGCTGCAGTACGATCCAGAGCAAAGGTTGACTGCGAACCAAGCACTGAAGCATGCATGGTTCTCCGAGGATCCGAAGCCGACGGCGAACGCTTTCGCTAGCCTGAGCAAGCCGAACGCAACCTACCCGAACCGACGGGTGATTCAAGACGATATGGACCCCAAGATGAAGAGCAACTACCAACCACCGATCGAGACGCACCATCTGCAGCCGGCGCAGTACAACCTCAACAGCAGCCATCCGCATCGCTTAGCGCAATTGCTGCATCAACAAGAACAGCTACGGCACCAACAGATGCAGGCGGCGAGCAGCAACACGCAGCAACAAGTGAGGGGAAGAAGCACAGCCGCAGTGCCCGTAGCGCCCAACGTCGGCGGTCCAGCTGCTCCCGCGCCGATCACGGTGGGAAGCGGAAAGCCGAGCGGCATACCGAGTAGCGGTCCGACGCAGAATCCAGTGATCACGATCGCCGGAACGTCGGCCTCCAACCCCGCAAGCGTCTCGGCTACCTCGGTAGAACACGATACGCCATCCACCACTTCGACGGTCACCTCGACAGCAAGACCGACCAACCTCGTTGCTACCGCAACGCGCAACCAGCAACGCAAACGTCAACGCATCTAGCACCTTCACTCAATCCAGGCGTCGTACGAACAAGCACGCATATGAAAGTAGATACTGTTGATAAAATTTTCCACACAAGAACGGAAACGGCAGATACAAAAGGGGTAGAAGAGAAAAAGAGATATGAGAGCACATGTGAGCGGGGTCGAAGGGTTGAGTGAGTGTGTGAGTGTTGAGAGGTGAGAGATCTTGCGACAGATATCACAAGGTGTATGATGAACAGTGTATGTAGTTGGGGGGAGATCGTGAAGCAGAATTGCAATACATAGTGGCAAAACAGAGAGAGAGATCGATCTGGGGGAAAGATGCGATATCGAGGAGCACCGGAATCGCGGGAGAATATTTACAAGACTTTGTGGGCAGAAATTTCACCTCCTAGCCCCACCAAAGTTAGAATGCTGAACCTCCCTCCCCGTCGTACCCGACGCCGCCTTGTCCGACCTCTTGACGTTGAACTCGCTCATGATGCAGATGTGATCACTGGGGAAATGGGCATTCGGGAAACCGACGACCTTGGAGAGGTACTGCTTGTCGATCTCGCCCAGCACGCCGGTGACGTTGAGCGTGTTCTTGGTGTAAAAGATGTAGTCGATGGCACCTTCGTAGCCAGGAGTGTAGTTGGTGAAGGGCAACTCGCCGATGGGGACGTAGGACGATTCGAGCTTGTAGCTGTGCTGCAGACCTTGTGCGGTGTAGTTGCCGTAGACGTGGTCCATGAAGTCCTCGTGGTCCCCTGGGACGGCGCCGTTGGAGAGGAAGTCGTACACGCCGGTCTCGGGTACGCTGTTGAAATCACCACAGATGATGGTGGGGATCTGGTTGGCGTGTGTGTACTTGGGCGGTGGCGGGTATCCTTCGGCGACACTCGGTTTGGGTGGAAGCTTGGCAAACCGCGCACCTGCTTTCTCCACCTCATCCATGAGCATAGCAACCTGCACCAGCTTGACATCGCGGAACTGCGGATCCCAGTGCGTGTGCACGTTGGCCACCACAAGACGCGAACCCGACAGCTTGTTCTCGAGCAACGCGATCACAGCGATATTGTCCTTGGTCATGACACGGTTGTACATGTCCTCCGACTTTTTGAAGTCGGGTCGCTGGAGTGCGATCTGGCTGAACTCGACGAGCTGCTTCTCGATCAGCTGGTACTTGTTCGACTTGAAGAAGATGGCACAACCGTCGACGCGACGCTTCTCCTCGTCCCGCATGGTACGTGCTCGCGACTTGGGGTAGAAGACGCCCTCGTAATCCTGCTGCGAGAGATGGTGGAGGAAGTAGTCTTCGTACTGCTCGACACCGACCTCTTGCAAACAGCAGATGTCTGCGCTGTACGACATGACCTCCTGCAGGATGAACTCTTTGCGGTAGTCCCATGCGAGAGCCCAGGAGGGAGTGTAGCCGTACATCTGCGCTGTCGCGTATCGGTCAAAGAGGATGTTGTACGAGAGCACGTTGAACGATTCTTGCGTGGCCTCGTTCTCGTCCTTGTCGAAATCCGGGATGTCTGGGTCGATCATGATCCACTCGCGCTCTGGTGGAGGCAATGGCACAGGGCAGGAATCGCGGAGGTAGGCGATCACAGCGCTGGTGCCTTCGCGTTGCAAGAGCGTGCGCAGGTTGTCTTGCATCGGGTTGCCTTCAACGCCAAGCATCTCGAGCTGATGCAACGTGCCGAGCTCGGGTGGAAGCGTGGTGAGGTTGTTGTCAAACAGGAAGAGCTCGCGGAGACTGGTGAGCATGCCGAGCTCGGGCGGGACCGCAGAGAGCTTGTTGCCAGATGCATCCAGGACCGTGAGGTGACGGAGCTTGACAATGTCGGCAGAGATGGTGGTGAGCGCATTGTGGTTGATGAAGAGCGAGGTGAGGAACGCGTAGCGGTAGACCTCGTTGGCGATGTTCTTGAGCGCAAGACCGCCCATGTCGATGGTAGACCACGTCTGCTTGTCCTTGGTCGCTCCATTGGCTGCTGCACCTGCAGAAGATGTCGAAGTTCCACCGTTGGGTGTACCCGAAGCAGCATCTGCGCCACTTCCCTTTCCATCGTCACCTCCACCTCCATTGGCGGCGCTGGAATCCTTCTTTGCCACGAAGAGGCCATTAGCGGGAACCTGGGGTGGTACGATGCCCTTTGTTGGATCTTGGATAGCGATGGCGGAACTGGTGGCGGAGCGCGCGGCGAGTGCGGCGGCGCGTGCATGGTGATGGGGCGAGCTTGACTGACGCGAGATCTCTGCCTTGACGATCTGCTGTTGCCAGTGAGGCGAGCCGGAAGCGGCGGCGGCGGCGGCTGCAGCTGCAGCTTCTGCTGAACGGCTGGCAGAGGAACTCAAGTGGCCGGAATGCATGCCACCGGGCGAAGTCATATGCGACAGACCCGAGGGACCGTGCGCGCCATGATGGTGGTGATGGTGGGCGCTGAGGTTGCCATAGCCGGGGGACGAGGGACCTGGAGCGGAGATGGATGCAGCGCTCGAGTGACCGATGGAGCCGGGCAAGGAGGAGAGCGAAGGGTTCTGCTGGTGCGAGTGGTGCGGATGCTGATGAGCGCGTTGAGGCCAAGCGCCGGAGGGCATGGGGAACCTGCCTACAGGGGTGAAGGAGCCGTTGTAGCCGTTTGGGTTGTTGTGGTTCTGACCATTTCCTTGGCCGCCAGCACCTGAGAGGGGACCACCTCCATGGCTACCGGATTGGTGGTGGTGGTTGTTGAGGTAGAGGTATGCTGGAGGCGAAGGGGCCGGGGAAGGGGACGGGGAGGGATACATGTATCGTTTGTGTGCTGAGCCGCGAGACCTTGTTGGGAGAGGAGCAGGTCGACGAGGCGTTTAAGGTGATAGTGTGATCGCTCAGAGCTCTATTGGGAGTTGGTTGGAGTAGCTAGAAAGGACAGCGAGAGTGAGCTGTTGAGCTGAAGATTGTTGAAGGCTCGGTGGTTGTTGAGCCAAAGGGATAGCAAGCAATAGAGGATTTGACGGGGACGAAGATGAGGAGCCGGATGATGGCATGTTCCTCTTGGAAGGCGGTGCGGAGGGATGAAGAGGTGGCACCTTGTTTAAGGGTAGGTAGGTGTTGGTGGAGCAGCTCGAGTGTTGACAGCTGCAGAGTGTTGTTGAGCTCGAGTGGATCGTAGTGCGAGAGATGTACGGCTAGACTGGAAGCGGTTCATAGGATGGAATTGGTGATGTAGAGAAGAGATGATGGTAAGACGGTGTCGGAGTGGTGCGCTGTGTGTAGTTGGTAGATGCGCGTGCGCAGTTGACGAGACGCCACGCGCAGTTACGACAAGGTGCAATTAGACGGAGGGATGAAAGCGTTGAGAGCCGACCTGGAAGTCTGAAAGGGCAGGTGGGGGTGGCTGCGAAGAAAGAGGAGATGAAATAAAGTAGAGGTGATGTTGATGATGGCGATGAAAGGGTGGAGGAGGAAGCTCGGGATTGAGATTGAGATTGAGATTGGTCGACTCGACTGAGATTGACACGGCTTTGGCCCTTGTTGCAATCACTACTCGTCTTCTTTGACAGCAGAGCACACACAGCTTAGAAGCACAGAGCGAGTCGAGTGACAGACGACAGACTGAGTATGATTCGACTCGCTCTCTCTCTCTCTTTTTCTCGACCAGAGCGGGGTTGGAGAGTGCAGTTGGACTGCAGCCAAATCAGAATACGCTTGCGACACTGCTCTGATGCATTCATGAAAATTTGGTGATCGAACTCGGATCCGTTTTCGGAGAAAAAAAAAAAGGCGCGTCACCCTTTCTGTGTTGGAGAGGAAAGCCTAACACTGTCTCTATCTACAAGAATGTTACGTCGATCATCTGCACATCGTAGAGCCAAACACCACGCCCCGGCTTACATAAGCCTTCCATCGAATTCTACGCGTGGGTCCCAAGTGGCGCTTCGAAGCTGCAAAAAGAAAATGCGGAGACAGGCTCAGCAGTGGCAGCCTTGACAATGAGCCTTTGACGACTCAGCGCCGTATCGACGTCTCTATTGCATCTCGAAGAACACGTCTAGTCTAGCAAGCCTGTGCGTAGCAATATGACAGCTTCCAAGTACGAACAGCAGTCGAGTAGTGTGCTTGCAAGGGAGAGAAACAGTAGTTCTCTCAAGTGTGCGGCGCGCTGTTGGAACCTCTCTCACAAAAAGAACAACATGGAACGAAGCGCGCCCTCGGTCTCTGTTCTCTGTCTGTCTCTGTCTCTAATTTCTTCTCGAATGTCCGCGCACTGGCTTTTGGACTGCTTCTCAGCTACGATTTTCTTCTAGAAAATTGCCAACTGCTGCGCACTCTCTTTCTCCAATCGGAATTTCGTTCAACACGCTCAGCACTGCGCAAAGCCATTTATTCTTAGCCCTTCACACCACCCGCCTCTCCTCCTCTCCCTCCTCACCGCACATACCCCCCAGACGTTGCATAGCATATTCACCATGTCCGGCAACACTGAGACTTTCGGCTTCGTAAGTATCATAGCTCTCATAGCATCCTTGGCGTTGGCGTTGGCGTTGGCGTTGGCGTTGTCGCTATCGTCGTCGTCACCCTCGCCAACATCAATGTCAACGATGCCAATTGCCACTTCCTTCGTAGATGAGAATCTCTCATACTGACATACCCTCTCTTCTCTCGCTTTCTCTCTGACAGGCCGCCGACATCAGCCAGCTTCTGGATCTGATCATCAACACCTTCTACTCCAACAAGGAAATCTTCCTTCGTGAGCTCATCTCCAACTCCTCCGATGCTCTCGACAAGGTCCGCTACAATGCTCTCACCGACCCCGAGTACACCAAGTCCGAGCCCGAGTACTACATCCGCATCACCCCCGACAAGGAGAACAAGTGCCTCATCATCCGCGACACCGGTATCGGTATGACCAAGGCCGACCTCGTCAACAACATCGGCACCATCGCAAAGTCCGGCACCAAGGCCTTCATGGAGGCTCTCTCCTCCGGCGCCGACATCTCCATGATCGGTCAGTTCGGTGTCGGTTTCTACTCGGCCTACCTCGTCGCCGAGAAGGTCCAGGTCATCACCAAGCACAACGACGACGAGCAGTACATCTGGGAGTCCGCCGCAGGTGGTACCTTCACCATCACCCAGGACACCGTCAACCCTTCCATCGGCCGCGGTACCGAGATGCGTCTCTTCCTCAAGGAGGACCAGATGGAGTACCTCGAGGAGAAGCGCATCCGCGAGATCGTCAAGAAGCACTCCGAGTTCATCTCGTACCCCATCCAGCTCGTCGTCACCAAGGAGGTCGAGACCGAGGTCGAGGAGCCCGAGGAGGAGACCGCCGACGACGACGAGAAGAAGGCCAAGATCGAGGAGGTCGACGACGAGGACTCCAAGAAGGACAAGCCCAAGAAGAAGGTCAAGGAGCTCAAGACCGAGCAGGAGGAGCTCAACAAGACCAAGCCCCTCTGGACCCGCGACCCCAAGCAGATCACCGCAGACGAGTACTCGGCCTTCTACAAGTCGCTCTCCAACGACTGGGAGGACCACCTCGCCGTCAAGCACTTCTCCGTCGAGGGTCAGCTCGAGTTCAAGGCGCTCCTCTTCGTTCCCAAGCGTGCTCCCTTCGACCTGTTCGAGACCAAGAAGAAGCGCAACAACATCAAGCTCTACGTTCGTCGTGTCTTCATCATGGACGACTGCGAGGACATCATCCCCGAGTACCTCAACTTTGTCAAGGGTATCGTCGACTCGGAGGACTTGCCCCTCAACATCTCGCGTGAGACCCTCCAGCAGAACAAGATCCTCAAGGTCATCCGCAAGAACGTTGTCAAGAAGACCCTCGAGATGATCTCCGAGATCGCCGAGGACAAGGACAACTTTGCCAAGTTCTACGAGGCCTTTGGCAAGAACCTCAAGCTCGGCATCCACGAGGACGCCACCAACCGCGCCAAGCTCGCCGAGTTCCTCCGCTTCCACTCGACCAAGTCCGGTGAGGAAATGACCTCGCTCAAGGACTACATCACCCGCATGCCCCAGGACGGTAAGAACAACCAGATCTTCTACCTCACTGGCGAGTCGCTCGCCTCCATCCGCGACTCTCCCTTCTTGGAGCGTCTGAAGAAGAAGGGTCTCGAGGTCTTGCTCATGGTCGACCCGATCGACGAGTACGCCGTCACCCAGCTCAAGGAGTTCGAGGGCAAGAAGCTCGTCTGCGTCTCCAAGGAGGGTCTCGAGCTCGAGGAGTCCGACGAGGAGAAGAAGCAGCGCGAGGAGGACACCAAGAACTGCGAGAACCTCTGCAAGACGGTCAAGGAGATCCTCGGCGACAAGGTCGAGAAGGTCGTCGTCTCGAACCGTATCGTCGGCTCGCCCTGCGTTCTGGTCACCAACACTTTCGGCTGGTCGGCCAACATGGAGCGCATCATGAAGGCCCAGGCTCTTCGCGACTCGAGCATGTCGCAGTACATGGCGGCCAAGAAGACGCTCGAGCTCAACCCTTCCAACCCCATCGTCAAGGAGCTCGCTGCCAAGTCGAGCCAGGACAAGAACGACACCACCGTTCGCGACTTGACCGTCTTGCTCTACGAGACCGCCCTGCTCACTTCCGGTTTCACCCTCGAGCAGCCCCACGACTTTGCCAACCGCCTCTACAAGCTCATCTCGCTCGGTCTCTCGATCGACGATGCTGGTCTGGATGCCGAGGTCAGCGATGACAAGGCTGAGGCTGCTACCGAGGAGGTGGCTGGTGAGTCTGCCATGGAGTCGATCGACTAAACCCTTTTGTTTTCTCAATCATCAATTTTGCATGTACCATTACCCAAAATCCATGTTCAGCGTTTACGTTCGAATCAAGATATCTTCGTTTCCATCATAATTGATGCTTTCCGTCCGTTGTGTGTCTTGCGATTGAATCATGAGTTGTGTGCGTGCGATAGATTTCTGAGACCTCCTTTTCCCTCATGTTTTTTCCTCGCTTCGAAGAAGTTGTTGGCCTCGGAAAATTCACAGGTGAATCAGCAGCGCGTATACCCGAAGCGCCGGCTAAACTCTTCCCCCAATCCAATACCGCACGCAAGTCAGCATGTGGCCGATGATTCATTCTCACGTCTAAGAAATCCGCCGTTCGCAGAGCTCTTCGCACAGTGTGAGAGTGTGTCGGATCGGGTGCAGCTTGTGTTGTCATAGAGCGTCAACAGAGACTCAGCCTCATGAATCGGAACGGAAAGATCTGCCGCCCTCAGCGTGGTTTAAAGTTTGGTTTGGCGAGATGCGAGATCTTCATCCGTGTGAGTGTGTACAGTCTGTGTGGTTCCGTTGACAGACGAGGTGAGCGTGTCGTCTGTATGAGATGTTTTCAGCGTGCTTCTCCCTACCATCACCAAGGGATTCTAATCGCAAGATACGATCGCGTTCCCCGTAAAGATGAGCGGTTCTGACCGTGGACAGCCAGGGGCTGGACCAAACGCCTTTCCTTCAACATTGGAACAGCAACGAGGTCAATTGAGGACTGCTGAAGCTGGTGGCTCCCAACCTCGACCCACCAACGACGTGAGGCAACAGCATCCATCAACATCGACGACAATGACGAGGAGCTTCAACTCAAGAGCACCACCATCCACCACCAACACGCACACTTCGTCTGCATCGGTTCCGTCTAACAATAGCGAACGAGCATCGTCCGCAGCTCCACCGCAGTCATTCCTGCAACATCACGGTCAGCCTCAAGCAGCTCCACCACCTCCACAAGCCGTCAGAGGCTATCAAAATATCACCTCGATCGAACCTGCACCCAAACGACCACTATGGAGCCTTGGAACGACGCTACCAAGAGTAAGACGGTTGCCGACGAAACAGACAAAGACAGCGCATCCTACGCCAGGATCTCGGTCGAACATTGTTCAGCAGTCTCTTGGGATGGCACCTGTACAATCGCATCGACAAGCAGCCAGATCAGCAGCTACAGACTCGACAGGAGGACCGCAAGAGCCGGTGTATGGACGAGATTATGCTGACAATACCGCTGATCAAAGCTACAGTGCTGCAGGAGTCACCGAAGTTGATCTGGACGATCAAAAGTTGAGCATCAGTCCAACCACTTCTGCCAACACGGGGACGGGTGACCTGGCTCCCATTCGAGAAGGAGAGCCTTTGCCCACGGACCACGATCAGATGCACGAAACAAAGGCAGCATCTGAGCCGTCGGCTTTGCAGGCTCGACCTCGTCTCAACTACTCCTTGAGCAGTCCAACGGTGGCAGATGTCGCCAACATTCGCGTTGTTGGAGGCGATCAGCTTAGCCAGCCACATACCACTCGACCCAACCCAGAATCGATGGAGCCACAACAGCGACTTTCAACAGCGCGTAAGCAGCTCATCGGAGAAGCAAAGCACGGTGACGGGCTTCTAGCTTCACAGGGAAGTGCCATCGATTCCGAAGATCACGACGAGGCTGAAGACGATAAAACTGATTCCGCACTTGGAAGTAAACACATCAAGACATCTTCGATGCCCTTTCTCCCTTCGCAGGGTTTCGATGTGCTGGTGTCCGAGCCGAGTCAGAAAGGTGCCGATCAGCTCAACAGTGAAAGCCTCGAACGGAAGAGATCTCGAGCTGAATCGCAAAATCGCTCTGCTATGGAGCAGACTCGGCATCCTGGATTGTCAGGTGCCAGGCCTACACCCAAAGGTCGTGCTGCGGGTGGACCAGCAGCCGGAGTGGGTACTCGAAAGCCGTCGACTCAGAGCCAGCGTCGAGCTAGCAATGCCAAGATCGACGAGCATGGCGGAGCTGGATACTTTGATGAAGATGTACCGCTACACGAATTTGCTCACCTCGAGCGTCAAGGATCGACTCGTATCGGGCGTACGAGTCAGCAGGGACAGCGATCGCAGGATGATCATATCGAGGCTAGGCCGGTGGGAGGTAGGACCAGCAGTCGGCGCAGCTCGACGGGACGTGATACGAGGAGTGCCTGGCTGGGACGCACGATGCCGTCTCATGCCAGTCGACATGATGCTCAGGGTGAGGCAAATGAGAACGTGAAGCGGAGAAGCAAGGATTCTGATCATATGCAGAGAGGAAATGTGCAACAGAATAAGGGTCGAAATAGCGAGGAAACAGCTTACTCTTCGCATTCAACTGACGGCGCAGGGGAGCTTTCCGACGCCGAGGGACAGTACGAGCAGGACGGTATCGAGGGCGACGATGATGAGCTTTGGCTAGGAGGACAAGGCACTCTGGCTGACGGCAGTATTGCATTTCCAACAATTTGGTCGAGATGGCGATACCACAGTCGCGAGTTCCTGGCTGAACTTCTTGCGACGATGCTGCTCATCACCGTAGGCACTGCAGTCGACTGTCAAGTGACGCTTTCACAATCGATGGGGTCGAGCGCCGGTGCATATCCAAATCAGAACTGGGCGTGGGGACTGGCGGTAGCTTCGACCATCTATCTCAGTGGTGGACGTAGCGGTGCGCATTGCAACCCCGCTATCACGCTGGCTTTGGCGGTGTTTCGAGGCTTTCCATGGATTCAGGTTCCGATCTATTGGAGCGCTCAGCTGCTAGGTTCGGTTCTGGGAGCAGCTATTACGTACGGCATCTATTTGCCGGCTATCGATCAGTATGAAGGTGGACGCAACATCCGTACGCTTGCGGGTGACCATGGTACGGGGAAGTTGTTTGTTACGGTTCCACAGCTGGTGTTTACTTCGGCATCAGGGTTTGGAACAGAAGTGGCGGCGACGAGCATATTGATGGCGATGGTGTTGGCGGTGGGTGACGAGACCAATGCGCCGCCTTCGGATGGTCTTTCGGCGCTGGTGCTTGGATTTGTAGTGGTGATGATTGGCATGTCGTTCGGATGGCCTACGAGCTACGCCATCTCTCCAAGTCGGGATTTGGGACCTCGACTGTTCCTATACACGGTTGGATATGGGAGGGAGCTCTGGACGCACAACGATTATTGGTGGCTGTACGGACCTCAGGCAGGCTGCTTTGCTGGTGCGCTGATGGGTGCTCTGCTGTACGACCTGGCTATCTTTACGGGGCAAGAGTCGCCGATCAATTACACGAAGCAGGGTTGGATGCAGTCGACGCCAGCACGGATTGGATCGAGGATGCTCAACACGGCGGAACGAATTCATTTCTGGAGAGGCGCTTTTGGACGCCGCGAACCGGACAGCACGAGTGACATAGGCAGCAACCATTGGAAGCGGCCAGTCGATTTTGCCGAAGGCAGACGAGAAGCATCAAGGTTGTCTCAGAACGGCGACGCTGGAAGCCGGATCGACGGTTCGGGCTCTGCGCCTAATGACGATTTGAGGAATAGCGATGTGATTGGGAGACGACCCAGTCAAGCATCGCAGCAACTGGATGCGCAGGAGCAAGGGCACTTATGTACAGACCAAACGAGAGTTAGTCACCGTGGATTGGTCGAAGGGCTTGGTGGGAGTTAGCAATATGCAATGTATGCAGTCGAACCGAGGCTTCGGATTTCCTGTGCCGGAAGAAGTTCGGTAGGAAAACTTTGTGCCTGTCAAAGAAGGCGAATCAGACGTGTATTGAGTTACTGTGGAAGATTCCGCATGAATCTGATTCGAGACATATTTTCCCACGTCATGCAACGCTCGCACACAACGCTCAAGGCAGTACGGTACACAAAGAAGTATCGCTTGGTACATGGCTTCTGAGAGTCACCCACATCGGTGCCAGACTCTTTCCGCCCCTACCACCGAGAGCAGCCACAGAGTATCGTGGGATTTGTGGTCTAAGTAGTCTGAACAATGTCGTGGCAGTGGTAAGAAGCGGTTGCCTCGCAAGTGTCCGCGTGAGCATCAATCGAGACATGATTTCTCACGCCATGCAGCACTAGCGCAAGACACCTAAATGCGCATCCAATCATAAGTCATGTCAATGAGTGCAAGGCGGCTGATTGGCTCTGAATGCATGAAGTCCTCACCGTTTGGGTCCCGAGTACTCACACTTGCAGCTGCTGAAGGTCGCTGAAGTCACCGGCTAGTCTCTTCCGGCATCTTTGCCCCCTTACAAGCCTGTACAGAGTCCGAGGGCTGAGTCTGACTAGGCTCCTTCGTAGGCTATAAAAGTCTCTTATTCACGCCCCCTTCCCTCATCTTACATAGTCGCACAAGTTTGACTGCAAGAACAGAAGGAATCGACCTCGAGTACAAGCTGGTACGAGGAACAGTGAAGCCTTTTGCGATAGAACTTGAACGTCAAGACACCCACAAGTAGTACCACGTACGAGCAACAGCTCATGTCGGATCACCCTAAGGCGGGCAACAAAAGCGGTCAACCAGACAGCAGCTGCAACGATCATCTCCAAGCTGATCACAGTCATCAACATGAGGATGGATGCGCAAAGGTGGACTGGGGCGACTTCGAGAACACGCCCAATGGGCAGTGGCAACGCGAAAACTTCGAGTACCTTGAGCGTGCTATTCATGGTTCTCTGTGGCTTCTGCCTTTCCGCTTCAGCAAATGGATCGTCAATCACTACGCAGCTCAATACTACGCTGCCAAGCAAGTAACCGCTGTTTCAGATGATGACTAATGGTATCGACATCCCAAGCATGCCGACACCACTGTTCATGGACTATATGGAAGAAGGCGGATGGCTGTTGCAAAGTGCCTTGCTCGAGGACGTCACCGGCGAGGTGGCGCCCGGATCAGTCGCCCCCGAGCCCATGACTTTCGAACAAGCAGCTTTGGCGGCCGCCAACAGTACGACAACAGCAAACGTCAAAGCGACTATCGTTGGACAAGATTTGGAACGACGCCAAAACACAGGGCCACCCCACAGCGGTCCCAATCATTGCCGGAACGCGATTGGCTGTGCGTACTCAGCCGAATACCACATTATCGGCGTGATCGACGCAGTATACGAACAGTCTTGCTATGACTATCTGTCGACCTATCTGCGCAGAACCGAAGAGGAATGCGAACACAAAGGTTCGCAGTTCCCTTACACGAAGCGTGGGTTTGGTTCGGCTTTGGGTAGCAACGAGACAATCGAGAGTAGCGCTGACGACTTGGGAAAGAGGACCGAGACATATTCGCAGTGTATTGCTCGATGCGAGTCGATTGGTCGTATCAATTGCCCACAGACATTCAGGTCCATAGCGATCCAAGCGGCCAAGTGGGCATGCTACGGAGCGTGTCAGAACATGTATCAGGGTGGTTATTTGACGAGGGCACAACGCCAGTGCAAGCCTAGGCAGTGACTAAACCACCAAACAAGATTTGGTAGCAACAATACAATGGATGCAGAGATTCCTGATTCACAATGTCGGACGAAAGCTGGTATGAAGCTTCGTGCCTGTCAAGAAGATGTGTTGGCCACACGCAGGAGTAATGACTCGCAGGAGTAGTGCTCGGTGTTTGGCATGTTAAAGAATCGTCCACATCACTACCAGAATCTTTACTCCTCTGCCTTTCAAAGCAGCAACAGTGATATAAGGACACAGAGTCGGTCTAACCAAAAACATGGAAGTGGTACGAAGCAGCGAGTAGCTCTCGAAAATGAACGCATCTCAATACTACGCTACCAGGCAAGTTTTAGCTGTTCCAGCTGTTCAAACCACTGGCGAGGTATCCGAACATTACTTGATTCGTTATAGACAGCGAGCCGATCTGAATAACGAGCAATATATAATGGTACTCGGATTCGTATTCTGTCTACCAAGAATATGTTGCGGAATCTTGCGAAGCCACGACTTGGAACGAAAAGACCCTGGTCTCGCTTCGGTAAGGAGTGTGAGTGTGGGGGAGAAGATTCCTTTCTGCCATGCATGCCGGTCAATTTGCGACTCGGTCAATTCGCGAAGCTGTTTGCGAGATACAGCGAGAGCGCTGTTCGACAGCAACCAGTAAACACAGAAACACTCAACGGCTTTGGACCCCACACATCGAAGGTGGAAGGCTGAGACCTACCCCGCATTTCCAGGCTGAGTTGGGCGCCCCGCAATGGGACGATTAAGCTTCCCATACTCTTCGAAGCAACCGGAGGACACAGCCTGAGATTAGAGCCACGAGAAGCAAAAAAGGGTCCTCGTGGACCGCTCGGTCGTTTAGCGATTGAAGCCGTCCTTCAGTACCTTCGCACCCTCATATAAGCCGCATTGAGGCCTTGCTAGTGTGAGCTCATGGAATCAACCCACCTCACTTTGAAACTCAGCCTCCATCCTCAAGTTTTGGCCCCTCTCCTCACATCGCAATCATGGCTCCCGTTGCCAAGATTCTACCGTCGTTGCTCCCTCTAGTGAGCAGAGCGACCGACGGCAATCAGACATTCCTCAAACAGCTACCTCAAGGCTACAATTCCAGCCTCATCTCGTACATAGATCGGCACGAGCTCAGCGCCATACACGGCAGCTTCAATCGGTCGATTTGGTCAAGCCCGTGGAACGATACGTTGTCGGCAGCACTCTCGGATTCGGAGTACAGTCATGTGCTTTCGACGCCTTTCGTTGCGTATGATCGCCGCTTTCTCGAAATCGTAGGGCAGCAGCCTTCGATTAAGAAGCTTATGGATCTGGATGAACGCATTCATGAAGCTCCCACTTATGTCCCTGATACCAACCAGCTGTTCTTTACCGCTTGGGGTGAGCTCAAGCCGGATCTCTTCGCACAGCACAATTGGCAGTACTGGGTCGATGTTGGAAGTCTCGATGACGATGCTAGTCAGATCAAGGTAAGTGCCAAACAGCTTGATTGTTCACGCGCCATAAGCTGAATCTGACTGACCTCTGATCGTGTCTCTATCTAATTTATCGCTGCAATCAGGTGCACAACGTGACTCTCGACCCACCTGTGCAAAACGCCCATGGAAGCTTCTACTACAAAGATGAACTGTATGTTGCCACGGACGGGGGCAACGGCACTGCACCTACTGTCCACGTGGTAGATGTCAACAAGAAGACGAGCAGAGTTTTGTTTAACAACTACTACGGGCACCAATTCGACGGTTTCAACGACCTTGCGATTTCGCCAGATGGAACCATCTTCGTGTCCGACACGAGCACGGGCTACGATCACGGCATCAACCCTTCCCCGCCCGGGAACCCCGGCTATACGTGGATGTACGAGCCTAGCACAGGCGAGGTGCGAGCAGTGGGCAACACTCTATCCAAAGGCAACGGAGTCACTGTCTCCCCCGATGGACAACACTTGGCAGTCTCCGACACGGGAGCCTCTGGATCGACTGGCAAGGACCCGACAGGTAACCGCTCAGTGACAAAGTACAAGATCCAAACCACCGACGACGGTCACGCCATCACCTCTGGAGCGATCCTAGCCTCGCCCATCGCCGGACTGTACGATGGTCTGCGATACACGGGTAGCGGCAAATACATTGTAGGAGGCAGCTACGAAGGTCTCGATTTTTTGGATGCTGTCACGGGATCCGTTTTGGGGACGATCAGAGTGCCGTACCCTGACTCGACGGTCAACTTTGCTTTCCGCAAGGGAGGAGGTATCTATGTTGTCGGTAAAGGAGGGATGTATTCGATCAAGGTTGCTGAAGAGGTGGCTTGGAGCGATCCTGCTTTCTCTGGCAATTGAGCAGAGACTTCGAGGCGCTTGTCGAGGTGTCTTCTTCGGGCATCGGATATGTGAAAGCTGCTGCGTCCAACGAATGAATCATGTTGAACCCTGTCAGCTTCGAAGAGATGCGATCGACTGCAGTGCGTGTGAGAGTGCGAGCAATATCAGCCTGACCACGTGAAGGAGCATGTGTGTTCTCGGTGCCGTATGTGATCGTCTTCGGGGTTAAACGCTTCTTCCCCATATCGAAGCATGTCAAGCTCCATCGCAGGTGGCGTCCTGCTGCACCCTAAGGAACACGCGGACCGGGTTCGTCGGTCGGTAAGCTTTCTCTTGGCCTGGTGGCAACCATGAGCGATTGTTCGCATTGGACGTGTTGTTGCCTGCATACACTGTATCTCGCTTGATGCAACTATGGAAGTCGTTCTGTAGTGCATGTGTTTGTGGGGAAGACGAGCTTGTTCTCACGATTTGCCGACGACGATGAAGACCGCACTGAACCATGCAGAAGATCGTTCTCATGCGTCGTTTTTTGGTGCACGGCGCGGACCCCGAAAGACCCTGCAGAACTCTGCGAAATTCAACCGGCGATCAACGGCTTCGGCTAAGTTGACGCTAAGACCGGGCGCTTGCCACGGAGCTCGCGTGTTCGTTTTTGTGGCTTGTTCCTTGTGGCTTGTTTCGAATGAATGAGGACAGATGGTCGGTTTCGAAAGCAGTGGGAGAGCGAATCAGCAAGGCCTCGCAAAGCACACGTGAAGCGAGCAGATTGGTGGCAACCATCTTTACCCCGCACAACAGGTGAAGCGAGCAATCGGGGAGGCAACCAGAGCTGGTGCGGAGTTGTTCGGCAGCGTCTATGCGAAGCGGTGACACCCGCAGAAGCGATGCGGTCCTTTGTATGCCGTTTGCGAGTGATAAAATGAGATCGTCGCTACCGATGCAGGGAGGCAGCGAGACATTCTAACCTCGCACGACAGAGGAAGGATGGGCGACGGATACGGCGGCAACCATAGCTGGTCAACATACTCCAGATCAATGGTGCTGGGAGATGCTCCCATCAGCCTGGATGGAGGTGCTCGAAAGGGTGCTCGGCAGTGCGGTAACCACAAAGCGAAGCGAAGATACTTGCAGAAGCGATGTCGTCGCTTGTGGTCGTGTGCGAGCCGTTTGAGAGCCTGTGGCGTCCTTCCTGCGGTCTTGCCCCCTGAGTCGCTATCGATGGCCACAGCATCGTCATGGTAGGATTGGCCTTTTCGTCCAACAGCATATATACAATGGGCACGCTTCTTGAACCATTCGCGTCCGTTTACGTCAAGGTCGTCCCATCCCTATCGTCCATCTAACTTTCTCCTCCTACGAACTCCTACCTCGCTTTCCTCGACTCTTGCTCGGTGCTTCCTTCTTCGCAATGCAGCAACGCAGCAGCAACTCGCTCAGCGGCATGTCGTTGCTTGTCTGGTGCACACTCGCACTTCAGCTTGGCAGCCAGCTCGTTTTCGCCGGCTCCGTGCTGCCATCGACCGAAGACTTGCTCCGACGACAAGCGTCAGGAGATCCCATTCCTGGTCTCCCCGTATGCGTTCCACCTCAAGTCACCTCTCCCTTGACGGGCAATTACCCCAAGTCGGCCGTGACGACGGTGCAGACCGGCACCGACTGCTCTCAGTATGGAGACCCTCCTGCGCGTGTTCTGAACAACTTGGAGTCGCCCAACGGTTTGCAAGACTACCTTCAGATCTGCCATGGCCAGATTCTGACCATGACGGACAAAGCTGGTCAGAAGCGTGCCGTGTGCTTCTACGCCAACCCCAAATCGACCAAGGAGAAACCGCTGCCGTTGCTGGTCTACCTGCATCCATCGTTGGCAGGGACTACGATCACTTTCCCGCTGACGGGTTACGATGAAGTGCGCGACACGCAATCGCTCAACAATGAAGACCCCACCCGCCTTGGTTACTCTTACATTTTGCCAGCTGGCCGGAACACGGTGCACCAGTATCCGTTCCCTGACAACACAGGTCTAGGCTGGGACAACTGGTACCGCAATCTCGACCGTTCGTCTCCTGATCTCAACATCGACGTCGACTTTATCGACAAGACGATAGCGTACGCCAAGAGCAATGTTCCCGTGGATTCGCGCAGGGTGTTTATGACCGGTTGGTCGAACGGTGCTTCCATGTCTGAACTATACGCCGCTAATACGGACGGGATAGCTGCAGCTGCTGTGTACTCTGCTCCCGATCCGTACCGTGACTCGCAGGATCCTTGCACCCAGGTTCCATACCCAAAGTACGCTACGCCGGTGCGAGACGTGCACAACTACTGCGACATCATCGGCATCTGCACGACGGGCAAGTACTACCACGACGATCTCAAGAAACGCTACCCTTCGCTGCCGCAGAGCTTGTACGTGATCGATGTTCTGACGACGGCGATCAAGAGCAAGGATGATCAGGCTACGTGCGATCCGGCGTGTCAAGGTGCTTGCGGTATTACGACGGGTACTCTGGCTCACTTGCGTTGGCCGAGTGCACGCCTGCAGGATACGTTCTTTGCGTTTATGAAGGCCAACCCTCTGCCTGCTTCGGGCACCTGGGGCGCTCCAAAGTGAGAGAGTTGTGCCACGATTCTGCTTTTGTTTACTGCGAAGTGGGAACAGTCGATCAAATCGAGTTGATGATGTTTGATTGTGTGACTGAATGCTGAGTGAAATTGAGTGGCGCTGATGTGCCGAAAGATAAAAGTACAAGGGTGATTGAGCAAAGGTTAGGTTCTTTGCTTTTTGCTGTTTGGATGCGAGTGCTTTTGCGTCGTCTTGGTTGGGGCATCGTCTGCGGTGGAAGGTGATTTGCGCTTCTTTGCGGTGTGATCGTCGTGCTTGACACTGCTTTGCGAGTCGGCTGTGCTTGGCTTTTGGTTGGATGCATTCGTTGTTGGGAGCACTGCGATGGGATGCGATACGACACCTCTATACGTCTTGCGCGTCTGCGATCGGAGTATCAAGCTTCTGCAGTTGTTCGAGATGGCGTCCCTTGCAGCTGAAGGATTGAGACCAAAGATGGCGCCGAGGTTGATGACGTCGTACGGTGCTCGTAGCGACAGCGCATCCGTTGCACCTGAAGAGAAGAAGACGCCTTTGCCGTTTGTGACCCGGAGCAAGTCTCTAGCGCCGCTGATGAGGTTCCTCCTCGCCTTTGTACTGTCGTCGGCTACAGCTTGGGAGTAGGTGATTTCAAATTGGACGCCGTTCTCGAGCGCAGCGTTGACGGTGGATCGTTTGAGGAAGAAGGGGAGTCGAGGTTGAGCACCAAAGTCGAGCGAGATGATGTCGATGCTGAAGGGTTTGAATTCCGAGAGGGTGAGGCAGGCGTGCTGGAAAGCGGCTTCGTTGGTGGGTCGGACAGCGAGCAAGTCGTAGCTCTGCAATGCGGTGGCATTGTTGGTGACCCAGCCGCTGCCGGATTTGGCCATGGATTGGTCGTCGAGGACCAGCGTCAGTCGACTCAGCTGCGTGATGCCGTTGGAGCTGTGGTTGGAGTGGGCTTTATCCTTGCCTTTTGTGCTGGCGCGGGTCCTGGGATCGAGTTCGGGAAAAGGTGGGTTGGGCCGACCATCTCGAGAGGGGGCGAGGACGTTCGGGTGAATGGCAGGGTCGTATCGAGAATGGACAACGTAGTTGAAAGCGACGTGCGAGTACTTGAGCTGATCGAGCTCGAGCACCGTTTGTGCGAGCGTCGTGGCGTCTTTTGGGCGTAAGGTGGAAAGAGGAGTCGCAGGTGGTTCGGGTGTTGCAGCTACGGATGATGAGGCAGTAGGTTGCTGCTGCTTGCCTTTCTTCTTGGAAGACTGGGTTTGTGATGCGGAAGAAGAGGATGACGGACCGGCACCAGGCTGCTGCGGCCATGGGATGTTGAGGTCGTAGAACATGGTTGTCTGGCTGCTGCTCCCTTCGCAGCGGTTCGACGCTTGAAGAGGAAGACGACGATCAAGAAGAAGGTCGAAACCAAAGTGAAGAGAGGTGGAGAGAACAGTTCTGAAATTTCAGCCGAAATCACGGAACTCGGCGCCAGCGGCTTTTTTTCCCTCAGCATGATCAAGCCTCAATCTCACATTCTGGAATCGAAGGCAACTCAGCTCTTCCTCTTTCGACGACAAGCTGCATGCAGCGAGCTTGAACACACAGACGAGGGCTTGAACACACACGAGCAAATAGAGATAGATGGTGAAAGGGTATACTTGGGTTTAGGAGTACAGCGGCGGTAGCAGTGGGATGTAAGACCTGGACAACGCGAGGAGCTTGAACGTCTTGACGGTGAAAGTGAATCCGAACCAGGTAGCACCTGATGCGGCCAAAAAAGGCTTCAGGTTCGCTGCAGCATCGCTATGCCATAGCAAGACACGGATGTGGGCGGTTGAAGATCGAGATCCAAGTAGATGCGATGAGCTGGTCCGCTCGGCGAGGAATGCATCTACCACTCGAGAAGAGTAATGACGGTACTGATTGCGACGATTGCGCAGAAGAAAGACATGCCAAATGCAGCAAAGGACAGCATGGTGACTTGAGGTGATCCAGTGGTCTTGATGTTCGAACGCGATCAAGATGGTGGCGACAAGATTGGTGGTTGCAAGCGGGTGAAGTCTCGAGTGCGGGGAAAGTGAGTTCTGCCAGATCGGGTCTTCGATCTGCGCACAATGCTTAGTCATGCTGATTGTTGTGCCTCCATTCCAGCTCGAGTTTCACGCGCCATCCGTTTGCAGCAGCCGACAAACAAAGGAAAAGGCGGCTGCACCAAACGTCATTTTTCTCTTTTTTCTCGTTTACCCCACACGACTGTCGGTGTCTCGCCTCTCTCTTCGGCCTCGTACGACCGATGACTTTCTCAGCTGGATTGGGATGTATTCAAGTGGCGTTCATCAATGAATCTGATGAATGGAGACGAGGGGAAGGCACAAGCTGACTGTCGTAGAGTGTGGCAATCACCATCGAGTTGCAACACCGGACCAGAGATCCGTGCTAGTTAAGCTACTGCCTGTCTGTGTTCATGCATGCGAGCATCACCTGCTTTGCTTCCACCCCAACACTTGCTCTCAAAAGACTTGGCCCCGGCTCCAGCGCAACTGGACCCTGATGTGCGGTACACACATTCACGCGGATGCGGCCCCCGCTTTTGGATGTGCTGTTCATCCTGAGACAATACCTGAATGACCGTTCTTGTACTTTTTGCGAGCATCGTCACCGAGCCAGCTCCCCTCACTGCAGATCTCCATTGTATCCATCCATCCATTAATCGCCGGTCCATATATCAGCTAGCGTGTGCCTGTGCGCTCCTTCCTCACTTCCCACCACCGTCATCCTCGTCATATTCCGCAACCATGACCGCCACATCCACCGCCAAGGGCTTGACCCAATTCAAAGAGCCTTTTACGCTCGACTCGGTGCTTCGCATTCTCAACATTGCCCCTCTGTCCACGCCATTCCTGGCTCTTCTCCCCGCTCTCGCAGTCTCCTACCACAAGCACACCAACCCTTCTCTCGCCCTACCCAACTCAATCTCTACAGCTCTCCCCCTGGTTCGATCCTTGCTCTTCTCGCAGTACAAATGGGTCGGCTACATCTGGATCTACCTTCTCGTCCGCACTTTCAACCGTGGCTTGAACCGGTACGTTCGTAACCACAAGGAATGGAGACGTGACCCCATCGACTACAAGAACGATGTCGTTGTCATCACCGGTGGCTCTCAAGGTATCGGAAAAGAGATCGTACAGCTTTTGAGCCATCACAAGAAGGCGCACATCGCTGTACTCGACATGGCTCCCCCGGCGTACGTCGCTGCACCAGCGGGTGCCCCTGAGATTCTCTACTTCAAGACCGACGTTTCCAATCGCGAGCAGGTTGCTGAAGTCGGTGCCAAGATCCGCGCTGCTTTCGGCGGCAAGAAAGTTGGCGTCTTGATCAACTGTGCCGGTGTAGCTTCGGGAAACACGATCCTCGACGTCGATCTCGACTCGGCTGCCCGTCTCTGGCGTATCAACACCTTCGCCAACTGGATCACCGCCAAGGAGTTCATTCCAGACATGATCTCGCGCAACCACGGTCACGTCATCACCGTTTCTTCCGCCGGAGCTTACTCAACTCTGCCTTCAATGTCGGAATACGCTACATCCAAAGCAGCCGCTCTCGCCTTCCACGAATGTCTCGCGATCGAATTCCGCACTCGTTACAACGCTCCTCGTGTACGAACCACCCTCGTTGCCCCAACCAAGGTCCGCACCGCTCTCGGAGATGGCATGGAAGATCACAAAGATCCATTCTTCACCCCTGTTTTGGAACCTGTTCAAGTGGCAGAGAAGGTCGTTTGGACTCTGGATTCCGGTCTCTCGCAACACCTGATGCTTCCCGGATTCGCCAACCTGTTGCCTTTGATCCGTGCTGCTCCCGACTGGTTCCGTCGTCTCCTCGCTGTGCTCGACAACGGCGACAACACGGTTACTCACAAGAGCATGACCAGAGCCTTGAAGAACGGTTACGGAAAGAACTGGGAAGGCGCGGACAAGGAGCTGTACGACAGAAGGGCGAAGCTGATGGCTGCCAAAGACGCGCAAAAGTGATCAACCCTCTCCCTCCTTACCAGCATCCATAGCATCATTCTTTGTAGGATCCATCATTTGTCACTACTTCTTCGTCCTCTTAATAGAAATCTCTAATTCAACCGTCTTCACAGCCTCAAACAACTGTTCGTCTGTCTTTTCAGATTGTGTGATTGCAATGAGTCAACTTCGTTCCTCTTTGACGCCAGGACTGGATGAGCAAAACACGAGAGCTTGAGGACATGTTTATGTTTATCATGGTATATAAAATAGAGCGGGGAGCGTGCCTGAACATCACTTGATTCTAGCTAAGATCTTGATAATCGAGTATCCTGCTTCAGCGTCCACCTTTCTTCTTCTTCTTTCCGCCACCCGACGTGCTGATCGGCTTGGCTTTGATAGTCTTGTGCTCGCCTTCCTGCGCAGGCGCCTCCAGCTCCGAGACGACAGCAGAGGGCGACGAGTCGATAGTGTGCGTCTCTTTGCTTCCTTCGCACAACATGCCTGAGCCTGCACTCCTCTGACTTGCACTGTCGCCTCCTTCCGAGTTGGAAGGACTGCTGTCGCGCGGTGCGGCCGCTTTCACTTCAGCTAGAGCCTCCACTGTCGTCGTCTTGCCACTGCTGCTCTGGCTCAACAGGCTCGAACGTGTAGAGCCGCCAGACGGCAGGGCATAGACCAGCTCCTTTGGTGCACCCGCTCGCGACTTGACGCTGTCCTTGGCCGGCGACCCACTTGACTGCGAGTGCATCAGCGTCGCTTCTTCCGAATCTTCCTCTAGCATACCAACGGTGAAATCGTCGTCCATGCTGCTGCTACCGTTGGGTTCCGAGACAGCTGTCAGACCTTGCTTCTTGTGATGCTGACTGTCGAACAGCGGAGCTGCGGGTGCTGCGGGACTGCGGGATGCTTCAATCGCGTCCCAATCGCACTCGTCTGTATCCGCCAACCCATCCTCGGCTTCACTAAATCGTGTGGATGGCGTCTCGGCTGAGCTTGGTTGCGAGCCTTTGCCCGGCTCGTCACTGCGCAGCCCTGAAAGCAGCGATAGATCGGACTGTGTTGAGCCAGCGTGCTCGGTCTGAGTTCTTGCGCCGTGACGCGATCGATAATGATGTCGTCCCGACTGCGTCAAATCCTCGTCTTCGCCCAGGAGATCGACGTCGTCAACGCTGTCAAAAGAGATGGAAGCTGCATTCCCAGCTGCATGTTCAGCGCTTCCTTCCGGGGCTGCTGCGCCGGACGCGCCACTCGTGCGTCGTTTGGCCATCTCGACTCCACGACCGAGCTCCTTGCCGGCACGGTAGATGCCTCCGAGGCCACCAGCAACGATTCGAATGGGGATGCTGCTACCTGCGGTCCACCCGGCTGAACGACCGCGTTGGCCTTGCGGGAAGCTAGGAATGTGCGCCGAGGCACTGCGTGGTGGTAGGGTTTCAGGGTTGAACGACATCGGGTCCAGAGCTCCTGCAAGGCTGTCATCGAACGAGCTAGGCTCTTCGGATGAAGGCTCGCGAGACACCAAGCGCGCGGTGCGGCGGACTTGAATGGGGCGCGAGCCACGACGTTGGATGCAGCGAAGCGATTCGATCTCGCCGGTTGCAGAAGACGTGAGTTTGTTGCTGCGAGCACGGGCGTGGAAGAAGGTCTGGCGAGACAGGAAGATCGAGGACGGCAGCATGGCAGGTGACTGGCTGAAGGTCTCAATCTCTGCTTTGGCTACCGACGCCTGAGCCTTGGCCATCGAGTCTGATGACTTGTCGCTGAGGCCCGAGGTGCTCATGTGATCGGCAAGGGCGGCTACGCTGTGTTTTGTGATCGAGCCTGCGTCAGGCGAAAGCTGATTCCACAGTGCAACACGCACACATTCAGCCTGGAGCCGCGGTGCTTGTTGACTGGTGAGAAGACCTTCGCCGGCCTTTCTCATCATTTGAGAAAGACCAGAGGTCCTGGGTGAGGTGGCTGGGACTGAACGGAGCTTCAAATCGGTGCCGGCGGCGTGCATATCTTGGCTGCTGACGCTGTTGCTGGGATTTCTCGTCTGAGTGCTCCAGCATCGGATTGTGTGGAGTGTGACACTGACGGAGCGTGCATCGGCGGTGAGAAGCTCAAAGGGAGAGCTGACGTCAATCTCAGATCGAGTTGCGCGAGAAGCATGGTTGACCAACAGGAAACAAGGAGTTCCCACCTTGATCTGCGTGTCCGTTGAGGACGCGGCCTGTACGTCTGATCCAGGTGCGGTTGTCGCTTTCGACAATGCGTCTTGCTGAGGCGGCGCTGGTGGACGAACCGAACGGGCGACGCTGGAGAGGGACAGACCGAAGGGCTGAAGCACGTGCGGGTTCCTGATCTTGGCGTGGACGTGATTGGCGATGGACGGGACGCCGCCGAATGGGTTGACGGCGTAGATGTGCACGGTGCCACTGTGTGTGCCGACAGCCACCCACTGCGCATCAGGAGTCCACTGAGCTTGCACGACGTCTGCTGTAGTGATTCCACGCATGAGCTTGTATCGATGGAGGACTGTTGAAGCTGATGGCGGGGAAGCAGTGTTGCCGAAAGTGCCGGTCAAGGGCAACTCAAACACGTGGAAGGCATGTCCAAGAGTGTCAGCTGTGAGGATCAAGCGACCGCAGGGACTGAATGAAACGAGGGTGACTGCATGATTTGAAGGAGCAAAAGTGCAGATGTGGCGCGCGTCGGACGCAAGGTCAACGACGCGAACGCAGCCAGCGTGGACGGTGTGGGAGGTGTGACTCGAGCCAGCAGCCGCATCGGCAGTGATGGGAGCACCTGTGGACAAGGGCTTCGCTGCACGACCGCCATCTGCAGCCAGAAGCATGGGAGAGCTTGAGGCGGACGAGGCGGAGCGATGAGGATGCGAAGCAGTATGAGGAGCCGACTGGGAAAGCAGGCTAGACTGCGGAGGGGAAAAGGCGGATGCGCCGACGGGAGGACTGCCAGCTTGAGGCCAGTAAGAGCTGCCCCATTCGCCGAGCGTACGTACACCGCTCATGACACCTCCACGAATGCGACGAGCCGCATCACCGACATGTGCTGAGGTCTCGAAGAGATTGTCACGCATCTCGCCGACGCGTGCGGAAGCATCTGACTGCATGGTAGCAAAAGAGCGCGATGAATCATGGTATGCTGCGTTTGAGATTTTGCGCATGTCGGAGCGAATGGGCGAGACTTCTTTGTTGGCCGTACAGGCGAACGCGAGGAGGCGACCAGAGAGAGAGAAGGGAGGAGGACGCTCGAGGGAAGCGGCCGCAACAGCGAGGATGGGATCGCGGATGTACTCGAGTGTCGTAGTCGACAGCACGTGGATGGACGCAGGGGCAGCAAATGAGAGCACGAGGTAGTTGTGATTGCACTGCGCCTGTACCTGGGGCCAAAGAAGGTTGCGTCGTTGGTCGTGATGCTGAGCCTCTGGGGTGATGGGAGCCAAGTGGTGTTGAAGCTGAACCGATGCCTGCACTTGATGAGAAGTGAGTGAATAAGCCAAGAGACGCGTAGCATTGTCAGGCTCTTGCAGTACGATGAGAAGCTGCGGATCGCTTGTTTCGGCAGAGGGAGGTCGAACGAGGGCGATGAGCAGCTGTGGACGAGCTAGCGAGGAGTTTGAAGTGGGCGCATCGAGGAGTACGTCTGCTGCATTTGGGAGAGACAGGAGCTCTGACATGGTGCGATCCTGAAGAAGCAAAGCTTGGAGACAGCCATCGTCGTAGTAGGAAATGAGCAGAGGGGCGAACTTGAGGGGATGCGACTTGAGCGGGAGACGATCCCAACGCGACCAAAGCACGCGAGGAGCCGGGGTTTGAGAAGCTTGGCTGGAGGCTCCGGCATTGTTGAGAGCGGCTTCGATATGAGCTGGGTCTGGGTGAACACCAGCATTGTGAAATGCATCGTAGATGGGCGAGACCGAGCCATCGGTGCGGAGTGCGGTGGTATCAGCAGCAAAGGCGGGAGAAGCGGGATTGGTTGAAGTAGAATGCGCTGCGATGAGACTAGAGATGCCGCGGTTTGCGTGTTGAGAGATTGCCGAGATGGTGGAGGTGACCGTGTCGATAGCAGACACGGGCTTGAAGGTGGATGCTACGAACTGTCGAGGTGCAATTGAGCTCGAATCTGCAGCAGCTGAGGCTGGAGAGCCAGAGCTAGCACCGACGCGTACATTCTGAGTGGTGGCAACAGAGGCAGCCGGAATGGGATGGATGGATGCTGGAGTTGAATCGATATCGGGCAGTAGAGCGTCGTGGCTTGAGGAAGAGTCTAGAAGCGAGATGGATGGGATTGGAGGGGATGATTCGATTTGTTTCTTCTTTTGCTTTGATGAGGATGCATTTGAATCATTGGAGCGAGGGCTCATGGGCAAAAGACTCGAGACGAGCCTTGACGACGAAGACGGTGAAGGCGAAGACGAATTTGACCGGATAGGACGGCCAGCGGGATTGATCCGAAGCTGACGATGACTGTACTTGGTTTCGGATGCGCGCTATGGTGATGTTGCGATACTAGGCTATGAATCGAGAACGAAAAGATCCGACGGGGCTGTTGAACGTGGTGGAGATGGAGCCGAACGCGGAACGACCGAGAAAGAGAACAAGAACGAGACTGAGAACAAGAATGAGAGTGGAGCAGTTGGTGAGCGTACTGGTTGAACGCGCGTTGTTGGATGGGCGAGCAGATGATGTGCGGTGTGATTTGACGTGTATCGAGATATGAACAGAGTGTGGCTTGGCTTGACTTGGGTTTGGACGGTGCTTGCGATTGGTGTTTGCGTTGGTCGTTGTGGATGGTAATGGTGATGGTGATGGGTTGAAGTGGATGACTCGTCGGATGGATGACTGACTGGCTGATGCTCCTCACTTGTGACGTGCAGGGGAGAGCGAGATACGCACCTGCAGCGCTCTGCATACACAGTTGCACACTGTCCACAAGCACAATCTGACGCGTTGCTGAGTTTATCTCGCCCAATGGCCGGCACACTGTGGGACTCTGTGACTCGCTCACTGCATTGAACCCTGAATTGGCGGGTCTGTGGGACGAGAGTCCCAAACAGAGCAGCGCGTCACCGGCCAAGCCCGGCTGATCCGAGTCATGGGGACAGCAGCACAGCACAGCTCAGCACAGTCCATCGCGGTATCAGCGTGCGTGCGAGCGAGCGTGCGAGTTGAAAGTGGAGCGGCGTATTTTTGTCCCACCTCTTTCGAGCGGGATCACACTGCTCAAGTGCCGACTCAGCAAACAATCAAATGCATTGCTAAGTTAGAGCGAGCCAAAAGCGAGGAGGACCCTGTCGCGTTTCGCTTTTCGGGTGGGCGCCGCCGCCGCACTCACACACTGGCGTGCCTGTGCGTTGACGTGACAGCTGCACCGCCTGAGTCAAGCTTTGTGGGGCAAATCCGAGATTGTGATGATTGTGATCGCAACACAGCGGCGTCGGCGCAAAGGCCAACCAGATCGAGAGTCTATTTGCTTTCGACTCCACGCTTTGATCGGCATGTCCAGTCTCGTTCAGCTTCGTCCGACGGCGTCGTGGCTTTGAATGGCCGCATCGCCATCGCAAAACAATCACTCTCTTGAGCTTCGAAAAAAGTGTGTGCTTCGGAACAGCGAATCTGCAGTTCCGCGGATCAATCGACACTGGCTTTCGAGCATTCACAGCATCAAGAGCAAACATTTCGTCGCTGTTTTTGTCGATTCTTCTTATAATACGACATCGTTCGCTCTTCACTTTTGTCGCACCGCCCCTCTCTCTAGAGATCACGTAGGATGGCGACGATATCAAGCTCGCCAGAAGAGAGGCTGCACGCCTGGAGTCTTCAATACATTCGTTTAAAAGCCATCGTGCTGCTCATGCGATCGCTCAACTCACTTCGTCCGCTCATTCATGGATCGCAACCACCGCTGCCGCACGCATTCGAACGTCAGGTCGTAAATCTACCTTCGCGCCAACAAGGCCGCACCATCACAGCTCACATCTATCGCTCCAAGCACGTCGCTCCCTCCTCTGACGGCGTAGCGGCTCCTCTGCCCGTTCATGTCACTTGGCACGGTTCTGGCTTCGTACTGCCCAATCTTGGCGACGATCACGCATATATCCACCATCTCCTTCAACATCTCGGCCCAAATTGCATTCTCGTCGATGCTGATTACCGCAAAGCACCAGAACACCCGTTCCCCGCTCCCAGTCACGACGCACAGGACGTCGTCAACTATATTCTATCGCAGCCGCACGTCTACGACGCTGATCGCATCACTCTTGGTGGCTTTTCTGCGGGTGGTAACTTAGCTCTCGTCGTTGGTGCACAACTTGGTCCGCAACGAATCGCAGGCATTGCCGCTCTCTATCCAGCCGTCGATTTCACCATCAAACCAGGCGCACGTCCGATTCCTTCAAAAGATCGTCCTGACAGCGGCTTCCCACTTCCAACCTGGATGAGCAATGTCTTTGTCGACTCATACTTTGTTCGTCAGGAGGACAAACGCCATCCTCTTTGCAGTGTCTACTTCGTCGACGCCGCACGCTTTCCTCCACTACTTCTCGCTTCTGGTCAAGTCGACACTCTCCACTATGCTTCCGAAAAGCTCGTCCGCAAACTCATAGACGCAGGTAGAACTGACGCTCGCTTCATCAGCATTGAAAAAGAAGGTCATGGCTTTGACAAGCTTCCTCGCGGTCCTGCCTCTCGCCAACGCAGAGACTATGTCTATGATGAATTCGCATCTTTTATTAAGCAGTCGTGGTTACGAACATCTTCTCAGCACAAAGCTCAACTCTAGATTGATTCATAGACGGCATACACAGGAATACACAGCTTTTGAGACGACATATACATGTGTGAGCTTCGTTTCAGACTTCTGAATGTCGACACTCTTCTTTGATCCCGCTGTTATAGGCTCAACGCACGACAAAGACAAAACGGACTGGAAGTGATCGAAACAAGAGCGGAGCGATGGTATTGCGATGGTGATGAGCAATGTGAGTGAAGCGATGCGATACTGAGCGGAGGTGGTGGCGGTCGAGAAGGAGGAGGAGGGTCTGCACTTAGGCAAGCTCTCCGCCTTCTCGCGCAACTACGCTACACGTCGGGACTCAGCCCACAGCTCGCTACCCGATGTCAGAGCCCCAAACTAGATCAAGGCTCCGTCCTTGGAGACAATGCTGCTGCCATACAGGCAATACAAACACTAAACAAAACACTAGCAAAACACCAGGACGGGGAAGGGATCGAGATTCGGGAACAAGCTGTCCACAACAACTTGCTAGCGCTGCTGCTGCGCGATTGTGGTAACTGAGCAAACCTGCGCTGATGATGACAACAACGGGGCCATTGCTGTTGTTGCACGGAGACCAGCTCCCTTAAGAACGGTGATGAGAATGAGACGGAGACAAAGCAACAAGTTACTTGAACGTGCGCTCGATCTTGGACGATGATCACGCCTGGAAGGTTGGCCGATCGGAAAAGTTAGGACAATGACTAGCGTACTCTACCTCCTTGTTTTGAGCGTTGAAGTTGAGACCTGTGAGGACGGTTGAAAGAGCGTTGCAACGCTTTGACTTATCGTTCTTCTTGCGGATCTGGTCAAGCTGAGCTTTGCGTTGCAACTCGTAGATGACGGCTAGCATCTTGACGTAGGGAGTCGTGATCTGGTGACGCTCTACACTCTTCCAGGCAGCGTGGATCTTGACTTGCCACGCTGCTTGCTTTGGCTTCAACATTGCCAACAGTGTATCCTCAATTTGCTCAAGAAGGCAGGGAAATCGATTGTAGCAGGCAAAGTTGCATCCCGTGAGCCTTGAAGCGTGAGCAAAAGTAGTCTTGTAGTACTCAAGGGTCTTGTCATTGTTGGGAGTCTTGTTTGGCATGAGCAGTGCAATAACCCCGTTATGCGTCCAGAGCCAGCAAAGTCACAACTCTCAAAACCTGCAACGTAGTCAACGCCCAACTTGATCTTGCGGAGGTGATTGGGATTGCCTAGCTCAACAGGGATGTTGACTGGAACTTGAGAGCTGTCTTGGTTGATGGGAAGGTCGCCGTCCATATGCACAATGAGCTTGACGTCATCAGTAGGCTTGCATAGGCTGCCTCTGTCCTTGAGTTGAATTGCTTTGCTGGTGATGCGGCCCCACTTGGACGTGGTCTTCCAGTACGCCTTGTATTCTTCTCGATTTGCAAAGCCCTTTGGGTACCCCTTGCGCTTCCAGCGCTTCTCCTTGGGGTCAACAGCGACAGGACAGCTGATTGTATAGACGTGCCCTCCTCCTGCATAGATAAGCCCAGCAGCAAGCTTCTCAACCTTTGTCTTGAAATGCTTGTTGTAGAGCGGCTCCTCACTTGCCATATTAGTTGGACGGTACATGGTGTCGACATGGCCTAGCCCTAGTCCACGTTCCGCTGGAAGGGGGGGAAGCACGTGTCCGCCCTGCCAAAGTGCGCTTGGGGACGCTGTCCGTCAACCCCAGAGGACACATCAATTGACACTGCTCCAGTGCCGCAGAGGATTCAATTTGTTTTTGGCTGGGCAGCGCACTGGACCCTGGACAGACGCATCAATATTCCAGGAAATTCAGCGTGTCCGTCAGAATCTCACAGTCCGCTGGACAGCAGCGCCTGAGCGTCTGTTATGCCAGCAACATCCACAGTCCTTGCGCATTGAATTGAGCTGTGGGCGCGTTGAGCTGTGGGCAGATGCATTCACTGGCTGGCATGACTACCTGTGTGATGGGCCCTTTGTGACAGGCCCTTTGTTCACAATCAGATCCGGCGCTCACCGCAAGGTCACACCATCTTTCTCACGCTTCCCTTTCTTGTCTGTTCCACGCATTCTGAACCATGCTTCCTTTGTTCTTTACATGTCCGCTCAATGCTTCCCTTTGTGCTTCCACCGCACTGCAAAAGGTTTTGACCTTGTCCTTTGTTCTGTGTGTGTGTTCTGTGTCTGCCGCTTGTGCACTGTCTGCCGTCAGTGCTGGTCTGCTAGGGTTACAAGGGGTACCCCAACTCAGAGGCGGCACGTTTTACTGGCTGATGTGGTAGAGTGAACCACGCTGATCAATAGTGTGGCTGACCCCTACAGCTGTTTAC
>MJEU01000109.1:0-57209 GCA_001748505.1 Sporisorium iseilematis-ciliati | reverse complement strand
TTTTTTTTTTTTTTTTTTTTTTTTTTTTTTTTTTTTTTTTTTTTTTTTTTTTTTTCTTTTCCTCGGTCCTCACTTTGCATGCGAAGCCGGAAAACAAGGGTCTGCTGCGCGATTTTTCTGAAAATTGAGGTGTGTAAAGATGAGGGGCACCAGCTGGCGTTGTGGGAAAGCAACTGAGCCTACCAGCCTGTTCGGCTTGCTGCTGCATGTCAGACATGCGCAAAGCTTAGCACGCTGCGCAGTTCTTTCATCCCACCGACGGATCGATCCATCAGCCTTGGCTCCTCAACAGGTCCTCCACGGTTGCTCCTTCACATCATCACAGGTCACCCAAGTAGACTGGACCGGATCGGACGACTCAGCAAATCGCGCAGTGACCATCGCTGTCGCTCGCTCATTCTCACACGCTCAGCACTGCCAACGCCATCGGACTGCCTCGCGCAAGTCTGATCCTCGAATCGCAGCGACTCACTCGAACGATATGAAGGAGACTACTATCCGGTCGTTCTCCTTGCCACTCACCGAGCCTTTGCCTCACTGATGCTTCCGTAGCAATCCAACTCTCTAGCACAAGTCGGATCATATCCCGCCGCCTTTGACGCGAGCACGCAGCTATGCCGTTCCAACGCTCCAACAGCGCTGCTTCCATGCAGATCCTTTCACATCCTACCAACGAGCTCGGAGCGTCCAGCTTCTCTTCGCTACCGCCTGTAATTACCACCAAGTCCGCTCTTGCCGAGTCGTCTTCCAAGTCGCGACACAACCAGCAGCAAACTGGCACCACTGCTTCTGCACGCAAACAGCATCACGTCTCATTCAAAGACGATCCTGAACCCGAGCCTGCAGCGACTCCAAGCATCAAGCAACGCGGTCGCAACCAGCGCGCCCCCAATTCCAGCTCTCGTTCAGACGCATCCGACTTCAAGGACAGAGCATCCGAGCACGGCAGCTCCCGACACTCGGCCTCGCGTGCCTCTTCCCGACAAAATCGTCGCGATGCTAGCGAGCCAGAATCATCCTCCAAATCCGTCGCCGGCGACACCGCTCCTAGCACCACTTCTTCGCGTCACCGTAGATCACGTCATCGTTCTGACAGACGCTCCGAACGCTCGCACCAATCTGATCACGCTGCTGCCAAGCCAAATACCCAAGATTCAGCGGCAGGCCCATCAGCTTCTCGAGGTGCACCTTCCTTCCGATCAGAGGCGTCCACTTCTCCGTCCAAGAGAGACCTAAAGTCCAAGGACGGAGCAAGCAGTTCAGGGAAGCGCAGCAGACAGCATTCTGCGCAAGGCACACTTCCAGACCTCCGCAACCACGAAGCATCCCGATCCGAGGCAGGCACTCGCTCCCACTACTCGACTTCCAGTCGCCGAGACCGTTTCGCTCCTTCCCAAGATGCCAGAAGCATACACGCAGAATCTTCCGTCAGTCGTTCTGGTCGCCAGCTGTTCGACCCAAGGCGCGACGATCCGGTTAAGTTTGCTACGCAACAGAGAAGCCAGGCCGGCGACGCCCGAGATGCTCGCTCCGCCACTGGCGGACCTTCACCTCGCATCCCATCGATGCCTTCCTCGCAGCCCCAAATCTTGATGCGCCGAGATCCTTCCAACACTTCGAGTGGCAGCCATCTCGGACGCAGCCCCATTCTGAAGCCATCTGTCTCCGAAATTCCTTTCACTCCCGCGATAGACCCATCAGATCCCAGGGCTCTCCAGGCGCACGCCGTCGAGGTGAAGAAAGTCTATCGATCCCTCTCGTCCATGGAGGCAAGCCTGCAAGAGCTACACCAGGCTGAGGTCGACAAGGCCCGTCTCGACATGGCTGACTATACCCCACCAGATCTGCGTGATCGATCCTACTTCATCTCCCTCATCGGCAAACATCGTCAGCTGGCAGAGCTTCACTCTTCCTTCCTCGAGATGACCTGTCGGCCCGAGTTTCCCCGCGAGCTTCAAGAGCTTGCCGAAGTCCGCAATATCCCTTCGCGCTTGTGGCAGACGGCGTTCCATCTCATGCTCGAGAGCCTTCGCACCAGCATCTCTTCGAACCATCCGCTGCAGACCAATCAGCGCAGATCCGAGCTCCTCGATCATCTGACAGAATTCATCTACTACGCCTACTCCTTCTACTCTGCCTTGCAGGAATCAGAGCACTACAAGAACTTGCGCAGAGCATGGATCGAAAGCCTTGGCGATCTTTCACGCTATCGCATGGCAGTGGCCGGACTGGCATCCAGTATCGATGAAGGAGGCGACGAGATTCGCAACAAACAACCCGACAATCGAGACAGTCAAGACCACGATCGCGATAGGCAAATCTACGAGCGCAATAAGCGATCGGACGATCGTAATAAGAAATTGGATGATCACAACAAGCACCTTCATAGTCGGAACAGACAATCCGAGGCTATCGATCGGCAGTCTGAAGCTTTCAACCGGCAGTCTGAAGCTGTCAATAGGCAATTCGATGCGCTCAACAGGCAGTTCCAGGCACTCAACAGGCAGTACGATGATCGCAACCGCCAATCGGACGATCGCGACAGGCAGTTGGACGCCCTCAACAGGCAGTCTGACGCTCTGAGCAGGCAAGCTGACGAACTCAACAGGAAGTTCGATAATCGCCACATACGATTCGACGATTCTGGCTCGCCCATTCTTGCGCGCATCGACGATGATGACAATGACGCTGAAGACGACGATGAAGACGATGATTCGCTGGGAGGCAGCTCCGCAGATGGCCATGACGATGGCGGTCGCGAATCCACCCGACGGTCTTCGCCTCGTAATGGCGAGACAAACGCTCAATCTGGCAATCCGTCCCATCGTGACCCTGGAAAGATAGCGGCTCCACCGAACGACGTGGACAAGGCCAGTATTGGAACTGCCGCCCTTGGCGATTGGGAGTGGACCGAGAAGGAGACTTGGCGTGAAACGGCCAAAGGATGGTACGCCATGGGCATTACCGAGACTCCCAACATCGGACGCCTTCATCATCATCTCGGTGTTCTCAGCCGCGGCGAGAATGATCTGAGGGCCCTCTATCATCTCGCCAAAAGTCTCATCGCCGCCAAGCCTTTTGCATCGGCTCGGGACAGCATCCTCACCCTCTTCGATCAAGAGAGACAAGCTCGTCGCGTGCGCCGCGACAGCTCCATCGAAGAGCTCTTCCTTTATCTGCATGGCGTTCTCATCACTCGTGTTCAGCTCGACGATTTTGAGCCAGTCTTTGATCGTCTCATGGCCAAGCTCACCAGGCTCGTTGAACAACAAGGTCCCGCTGGTCTGCCGCAATCCGTCTGGACTATGATGGCCGTCGTCAACATCGCAGGCCTGTTTCAATACGGTGCCGAGGACTCGGTTCTTGCAGACCTTCTGCTGCAGCAAGCTGGAAAGTCAGGTGGACGATCGAACAGGACAGCCAAGTCCAAATCCAACACGCCCACGGCCCTCCTCGTCAGCTCGAACGCTGCCAAGACGGACGACAACCTTCTGAGCGAGCTGCCCAGGGATGTCGAGTGGGACGATCCAAGTGACGATGAATCCGAGGCCGGTGACGATGTTCAGGTCATCTCTCTCGAGGCCAAGGCTGGCAACGAGGAGCAAGAGGCAGCGGATGAGCTGCCCCTCCTTCTCGAGCATGCTGCCACGCTCTGCTTCAGCATGCAATCGTTGACATTCGATCTGTCGAGCGAAGATGCGGCCTTCCGTTCCAATCCATACAACACCACTCTGAGCACATTCCTGGTCTCTCTTTGCCAGTCCAAGAAGGCTTTCAGGATGCTGGAACATTTCATTCCTTGGGAGTCGTGGTTGCGCAGCATCGAACAGTCGGTGTCGCTGACAGAGCGCAGCTGGCCCAAGTGCCTGTCAAGCTCGTATATCACCGCACAGTTGCTGCTACCGGAGGACTTCTGCCTGCGTGGTATCCTGGGCTTATCTCGCCACCTTTACGATCGAAATCTTTGGCGCAACGCAGCCAATGACGGCGCCATCGCAGCACCTCAAGGATTCGATAATGAGGTCGAGGTGCTTGACGCCGACGACGCAGAGCTCTACACCAGGACCGAGTCGGCTTGGCGCATCGCAGCGTCTCGCAGGAAAGATGGCGGCGGTGAGAACCTGTCGTCTCTGGACGCAGTTCGTGGCTATCGTCTGGCATTTGTTGCGCGTAAGCTGGCGAAAGCAGCACGCGGCTTCGATTTCGACACCAAGACTTCGACTCTGTCGCTCTCGAAAATGCTGATCGCTCGTCTCGTGCGACGAAGGATGGAAGAGGAGCAGCGACAGCTCGAGCTTCGCATCCAAGAGCTCTCGTTGCAAGCCCCCGCTTTGTCAGAGAGTCAACTCGGAAGGGACTCGGACGATGACTTTGACAGCGACTGGGATTCGGGTCCGGAAGAACACCCTCATGGTTCCGCCTCCAATGCGGTCAGACACGAGACTTTTGCAGGTGCCGACGATGAAGAGCTGACAGAAGAAATCCGAGCTCTTCACGCTCGCAGGAACTATCTCAAGGATGTGCTGAAGAGTGTCGGCTCCAAATCCTCGTCCAAAGCGGGCAAAGGGACCGAGCATCCATCCAGCAACAAGGGTGCTGCGAGCCAAGCCAATCTGCTCGAAGACGTGGTTCCCGGCTACACAGTGCTCGTCGTCGACACCAACATCATCGTCACACCAGGTCAAGTGATCCAACAACTCATCGACTCACGATGCTGGACCGTCATCATCCCCCTGGCCGTCATCACCGAGCTCGAGGGTCTGCGCAAGAACGACAACGAGCTGGGCAAGGAAGCGGAGCGAGCAATCCAATTTCTTGAAACCCGCATCAAGACCCATGCCAAGTATGTCAAGGTGCAGACGAGCCGCAGCAACTACCTCAGCGACCTTTCGTTCCGGTGGGAGAAGATCGATTTTACCTGGCAGGATTCAGGTGCCAGCTCTGCAGCAGCGGCGGCGGCGGCAGCGGCAGCGGCGACATCATCCGACGGCTCGCCCAGCCTCGAGGCTTCCGACACCAAGTCGGTCGCAGCGCGAAACGTCGACGAAGTCATCCTGCGTATCCTAGCTTGGCAGAAGAACAACTTTGTCGACCGTCGCAGCCTGTTACACACCGGCCCGCGCGCTGATGCGGCAGCCGAATCGTCCGTGTCGGCGCACAAGAGCGTGCTGCTTACGCTGGACCGCAATCTGCGCCTCAAAGCCAAGAGTCGCGGACTGGCGAGTCTGGACGCAAAAGCAGCCGCTGGTCTCCTCACCCTCGAACCGTGATCTCACGCATTGTCTTCAACTTGAAATTCAACCATCATGCTGCCAGTGAGAATAAAAAAGTGTATTGCGTGCAAGAACCAAGGAGAATGCTCTCCAGACATCATCCCATCTTGAAATGAAACTGCTGTCCACCAGGGAAACCACCGGGGAACCCACCACCGCCCCCAAACCCTTGCTGCTGGAAAAACATCTCGAACGGATGTCCGCCTTGCGCGAACGGGTTCCCGTATCCACCCTGCTGACCGCCCATCGGGTCGTTCGGATCGTCGCCCTCGTCGTACCTCTTTCGCAGCTCTTCGTCGCCGAGCACGCCCCAAGCTTCGTTGATCTGGGCCATCTTCTCCTGCGATCCGCCCTTGTCGGGGTGGTTCTCCCGCGCCATCTTCCTGTACGCTTTCTTGATGGTCGATAGAGGGTCGGTGCGTTTGACGCCTAGGACCTTGTAGTAGTCTTTGCTCTGGCTGAGCTTGAGTCGCTTCTGTGCCTGTGTGAGCTTCTGGTGGATGGCTCGGTCTGTGCGTCCCGAGGCGTCAAAGGCCTTGGTGAGGTCCCGAACGGCGTCTTCGTACTTCTCCTGCTGCAGCGCTACCTCTGCCCGCGCCAACACCGCTTCGACGTTCTCCGGATCCTTGGCGAGCACCAGCTCGCAGTACGGCATCGCTTTGTCCAAGTCGTTCAGCTCGGTATGCGCTTTGCAGTACATCACGTGCAGTTCGAGCAACAGCCCCGAATTGGCGATCGGATCCCCCCTGTACGTCTCCGGAATCAACGCCTCCTCATCCCCCGCCTGCACCTCGGTCGCGAGCCTGATCGTCTCTTTAACATCATCCACCACCGTCGGACCTCCGACTTTGCCACCCTTCAACGCCGAAAGCACCGCCCGGTAGCTCTGCGAGTTGTAAAAGTTCCTCGCCTTCTTCAACGACTTTTCCAACGCCTTCACCTTCCTGTGCAGCTTCGCGCACGCCTTGTTGTCCGGATCCGAGTGGAGACATGCTTTGAGATGCTGCAACCCTGCATCCCTCGTCTGCGAACCTGGCTCGCTGACGAGGAAGTACGAAAGCACCGCCAACCGCCTCAACAGGAACGGAGATGGCGAGAGATGCACCATCCGCGTCCAGTCCGCCATCGCATCTTCGACGTTACCCTTCATCGTCTGGCACCTAGCCCGTACGAGGCGTGTCTCCACGTGCGAAGGTGAAATCTTCAACACCTCACCGGCCAAATGGACGCAGTGGTCTATTTTACCCGCGTCCACCTCCTTGCTTTTCCCTTTACCCTTTTGCGCCTTATCCAGCTCCTTCACCAGCTTGTCGAGCGACTTGAGACTCGTCTCGACCAGCGTCAGCTTCGACCGGACGCTCGTAGCTTCCGCCGGGACCGCTTCCGAACCGCCCTTCTCCGCCCGCACCGAATCGTACGTCTCGAGCGCCTGCTTGGCTTTGTCGTAATCTCCTTCCTTCAGGTACACTTTGGCCTGCTGGAGGTACGCCTTGTCGAATTTGGGGTTGAGCTCGAGGAGGCTCTGGTAGTCCTGGAGGGCGGCAGAGGTTCGACCGAGGGAGAGCTGCGCGGTAGCCCGGCGGTAGTAGGTGAGCCACGAGGTTGGATCTGCCTGGAGAGCGAGGTCGAACGAGGACAGAGCTTCTTGGTAGCGTCGACCTTGGAGGGCTGCGTTGGCTTGGGTGAGGTGCTGGTTGGCGAGGACGGGATCGCTGGTCACCGAGGCGTCGGCTTGGACGAGGATGCTGGACGACGATAGGCCAAGCGCCAGACAGAGCGTCCAAGAGAGGACCAGTAGCGATGGCAGCAATGTAGCTTTCATCGTGGATGAGAGTGCGGCGCTCGAGGTGCTTTGTTGATGCCTATATCGAGAGTGTTGTGCTTCAAAGTCGATGGGGGGTGTCTCGTACCGCCTCGTCCCGGCGACTTCCTCCGCGGAACAGTGGCGAGCAAGCTAAACGACGCTTGAAATGAAGCAGCTGTGTGCTCAAGTATTGATGTGCAGGATTTGCGGGTGCTTGTGGGTGATAAGTATGCCGGGCGATGATGGTTGGAAGGGAGAAAAAGTACGAGGTCAAAGTGTGAGTGCTCAAAGTGTTGGACAAAAAGCTTCCAGCTCGACCCATGCATGCGGCTATTTAGCGTGAATCCGAGCTGAGTCTTAACGCCTCAAGATTGCCGCAACTCTGCTGACCTGCCAACGTGGAACTCAACGCGGGGTGCGCTTTCTTTCGTGCGATAGCATTTTCGATGCTTTTGTTAGATCACTCACTTCCTCCCCTATACAACCTCGACTCATCATTCAAGAAGAGCACAACGGTATGCTTCACACGGGCAAACAGACCAAAAGAGGTGTGCAAGATCCAGTCTGTATTGAGCATCCGAGCGAATCAAATCAACAACCCCCACCGAGCAAGACTAGCAACCATGATAGCAAGACCGAACAGCAGCGACGCATACGTAGTCGTCGCGAATCCGAGCAAGGGCAACGAGGTGGCCCAGAGAGAAGAGACTATAGTGTGCAGCACCACCAACACGACAAATGTGATACCGAATCCTTCGAAGGGTGGTAGCAGATGGAAGTTGGGTGAAAGGTCGAATCGGTCGTGCGAAAGATGGCCGAGCGCGCCCTGTGCATGTGTAAACGATGCCGAGAGGAGAAGGCTGCTACCGATGCTCCAAAGCATCGCATCGATGCGCCACAGCGCACACAGAGCAACCGGAATCTCGGGCAACGGCACTCCAAGCACCGCTTCCACCTCCGATCGCTCTTTGGCTATCAAGAACCTCTCCACTTCTTCCTCCAGCTCCTGATCCAACAGCGACACCGTAGCATCGGAGAAACTCGATCCGCTCGCTGCCGAACCTTCCTCCTCCGTGCCCTCGCTACTCCCGTCCTCGACCGCCTCCTCGAGCGACTCTATCGCTCCATAGTTCTGCTGCCGCGTATTACCCGCCGAGTCATGAACCGGCTGCACCAGACGCTGCCTCGCCTGTTCGAGCGCCCTCGAAGCCGACATGCGTCTTGCTTTGCCGCCACTGCCGCGCTCCGGGGTCGGTGCCTGATCGCTACTGATCCCAGGATGTCCCGACAGCATGCTGAATCCCGACTGTCCGGCTGCTGCTCTTCCTGGACGCAAAACTTCAGCTTCGTCCAGATCCTCCTCGATCTCGGCAGGCTTGTACAGCGCCACTTGATGCAAAATCTGAAACGCACCAAACCCAAACTCGGCCAGCGCCCAAGCGATCGACGACCACGCGGCGACGAAGAAGCGCGGATCGCGGAAGCTGAGTCTCCAAGCCCAGTCTGGTGCGCTCGTTTGCACGCTCGCTTCCGGGCGATGCGAATGCCGCTCCTGAATCGGATACAGATACAGCGCGGTGACCAGTATACAGCAAGCCCAGTAGAACGAGAGCACCCTCAGCGACTCCGCGATCAGCGCCTGCATCGCGATCGCCACCATCACGATGACGTTGTCCTTTCCTGCTCCATGTTCCGCCGTCGGCAGCTGAAATCGCGGCGAGCGCGACAGGATCGAAAGCGAAGACGTAAAAAGCCGGGGTATGAGTCGATCAGCAAACGCAAGACAGGCTTTGCGGCTGGTGTACGATGCTAGCCAGCCGACCAAGCCGAGCGCAAGGGTCGAGGCTAGAAGTTGTCCGTCTAGGATTTTGCGACATTGTCCTCGGTGATAGACCGAGTGGGTTGTATGTACGTCGAGTGTGGTCGGTGGATGATCGTCGTCCTGCAAGTGGCAGAGTTCGCGAGTCTGGATAGAGCCCCAGAGCGCTGCGATCAAGATGAGCGGTGTCGGGACGAGCGAGAGCACATGAAAGAAGAAAAACCTGCGGTAGGACGATTGCAAGATGCGCCTCGACTGCGCGATTTCTTCAAAGGGTATGGATACGGTGGATGAGGAGTATTCCGAGGCTTCCGCGAGTGGATCGGGCTGGGATGGGTCTTTGCGTCTCGTCGACATCTTGAGGTTCCAGCCGGTCGCCTATTGAGGCGCCTCCGATGGCTATTGCGTCTGCGCTCAATGAAGAGCCATGGGTAGTGTGTTGATGGACAGGAACCGCTCGCGTGATGGTGTTGGGACGAGTCACTTTTCTCAGAGTCGCTGCTGGCTCGCGCATGACCGAAGTTCGGGACGAGTGTGAATGCGTCCCGATACGCGCCATGTGCCTCCATCGGGTCTGATCAAATCCTAGATCTGAGTGGAGTAAAGCTGCACGAAGAAATCTTTTGGACCCTGAACTTTCCTCCTCCTCCTCCTCCTCCTCCTCCTCCTCCTCCTTCTCTCCTTCGAACCCCCTCTCGTGCAACCACCACAACCATCGCCACCCCGTCACAATGCCAAAGAAGAAAGGAAACCTCAAAGCAGCCCTCCACGGCCACTTCGCACAACAGGAGCAACGTGCACGCCAAGCAGCAGCGCAAGAAGCTGCTCGACGCAAAGCTCTTTCCATCTCCAAATCTGGCAATCCCAAGACTGCTAAACGCAAACCTCAGCCTGCTTCCGCTGCATCGCACGACACTTCCACATCTCGCAACGAAGACGACTCTCCGGTGATACAGATCAAAAAACGAAAACGTCTACCCCAACCGTTCGCACGCGACGACACGATCCTCGTCGTCGGTGAAGCAAACTTCTCCTTCACGCTTTCGCTGCTCGTTGCTCCGCGTAGCCATCCGCCATCGCAGATCCTGGCTACGGCGTACGACTCGGAGCAAGAGTGCTTTTCCAAGTATCCCGACGCGAAGGAGAACGTCGACAAGATCCGCCGTATCGCAGGACGCGACGATATCGTGCTGTTCGGGGTGGACGCTGGACAGCTGGACAGGTGCAAACAGGTTACGGGGGGTAGGTCGAAGTCGTCGAGCCGGAGCTTGGATGATGGATATGCGGAATCAGGAACGGGGCAGAGGCGGTGGAGCAAGGTGTGGTTCGGCTTCCCGCACGTCGGTGCAGGGCACAAGGACGAAACACGAAACGTGCTGGCGAACCAGCTGTTGATTCTTCGGTTCTTGGTCTCGGTTGCGCCGTACCTCACCGTCGGTCCTCTGCCTGGGTATGCTCCTGGCGCGCCGTCGTCCAACAAAAGAGCGGGGTCGGATGACGAAGATGACCTCCAACACGACGACGACGATGCCGAAGATGAATGGGAAGATACGCTTCTCACAAACGCAACCACCGCCGACCAAACAATCCTCGACGAAACCCAGGCCCGCATCTCCGCCCTACAACCCTTCTCACCCCCCTCCCGCCAGGGCTCTGTTCTGATCACCCTCCGCAACGCCTCCCCTTACACCCTCTGGGACGTCGCCAACCTAGCAAAGCGCCTACCGCAGATGCTACCCGTCATCGCCTCCACCGCCCCCGCCCTGCCGAAAGGCGTGAAAAAACCATCGCTCAAAGACCTCACCGCCGCCGGACTCTCCACGCTGAGTCCGAACAATCTTCACTCACGGGCCGTCAAAGGCGGCGGCGGCAGCGGCGGTGGAGGCGGAGTCGACGGTGACGGCGTCAAACGGTATCGAAGCTATCATCTGTGGAGAAGTTTCGAGTTTGATCCGAACGAGTGGAGGGGATATCAGCATAGGAGGACGATCGGGTGGATCGAGGGGGTGAGCAGCGGCGCGAATGAGGATCTGTTGCGGTCACGGTGGAACCAGAGAGCTGAGCAGGAGGAAAAGGGGGTCAGGGCGAGTAAGGCTGGTGGTGGAGAGTGTAGGACTTGGGAGTTTGGGTTGAGTTGATGACGCCAGCTCGCACAGTCAGGTCGACGTTGACCTATCTATTCGCAATACCATCCATTTACAAAACGCGGGTTCAATCGTACCCAAATCGATCCGGAACTGTCGATCGTGAAGCAAAAGAGTTTGTGTCAGCATCACTCTCATCCACTGCGTCTTGAAACCGCGGTCCCCGCAAACTTACGCAAAACAGGAGCCACCAAACTCCACGTGTAAATGCAGATACACAACCAACTGCTAACCACCCTCATCCACATGGCCGTCGTGCTCCTGCCGATGTACGCAATGGGCGCACCGTCCTCGCTCGGGTCCGGCGACGGCCCGCCCAACCGCACAAACCTCCAATCCGTCAGCAGCATCGCCGTGTAGCATGCAGCGATGGCAAAGACAAAGTGGAAAAAGCTGTAGTTGTAACGTGTCCCCTGACGCTCATCGTCGTCTTCGTCGCCACCCATCTCGGAACGCGTCTCCATCTCGTCGTCGTCGTCGTCCTCCTCGTCCAGCGCGGAAGCGGGGATGGCGCCAGCCTCGACCGCCGCCATCAGCGCCTGGATGCGCAGCGAGTCCTTCTTGGTGGGCTGATCGGTCACGACGGCTGCGGAAGAGTTGTCCATCGATTCGCGCGTAGCGAGCGGTCCGTAGCCCGAAGGCGGTCGACTTTCGTTCATCGCAGCGCGGCGTTTGCCGACGAGCGTCTTGGACTGTGTAGCTGCGCGAGAGGTCGAGTAGGCGATAGCGAGGAAGGTGAACACCGCACCGAGCACCACCGTCGTGGTTTTGGCACTCCCACCGCGTCCTCTCGTGATCGGGTTGCACTCGGCATTGTCGCGGTTCATCACCGCCGACGCGATCAGATAGGTACAGTAAGCAGCGACCATACTGCTCTGCGCCAGCCCGCTCCTCGGATTCGCCTCCTGCACCTGCGGGCTGATCGACAAGATCGTCAGCACCGCAATGAGCGCCAGGTTCAGGCTGATAAAGAACTGGTTGAGCGAGCATCCGCTCGACGCAAAGAACCCATACAGCACGCCCGTGAGCGCAATCGCAGCCGCATACATCCCCAGCGTGCTTCCGATCAGCGTAAACTTCCAGAAATCCGACTCGGTCTGTTCCCACCTATCCAGACAAGTCTCGGACCACGAATGCGCGAAATCCACCAACAACACCAGCCCGACCACGATAAAAATCGACGCAAAGATCAACGAAAAGTAGTTGGCCCAGAACACAAAGAACCCGTTCGGAACGAAGAACATCAGCAGCGTCAGCGCCAGCCACAACAACACCTTGGGCCCCCACCAGCCATTCTGGATCGCCGCCCTCTTGGTCCTCGTATCCTTCACGCCGATCAAGAGCATCCCCAGGATGAAGTGGAACAACGACAGCGCGAACGTGATACGGTGGACCGCAAGAACGCCGTAGCATCGATCCTTGTCCTTGCAGTCCATCTTGATGTAGTTGTACGACCACTCCTCGATTTTGTGCATCATGAAGCCGGTGAGGCTCAGCCAGGCGAAGAGCGCATCGAGGCAGAAGATGATGGCAAAGCCGACGCGGGTCGCGATGGAGGACTGGCAGTTGCACGACTTGAACATGGCAGAGGCGGCGGTGGAGGTGCAGAAGCAGGCGAGGCCGGCGAGACAGGAGGAGGCGACGGAGGCGAGGCCGCCGCCGAGGAAGGGGAGGGAGAGGGCGACGCCCATGGTGCTCGGTGTGGTGGAGGTGAGATGGAGCCGGCGCTTTGAGTTGGTGTGGCCAGTGAGGCAGCGAGGCAGTGTAGGCGAAGCGGATGGTCGATCGTAAGAGGGTGTGGATGTAGTGGCGAGGAGTGTCTTGCTAACCGCCAAACGATTGTTCGAGCTCGCTGCGTCGCGGATGATGGAGTCGTGATAGCAAGCCGTTCAGGAGTGGAGCGCCGGCAAGCAGTGCTCATGCAGGTCGACGCAGATCGCTCAGCCGCGCGATTATCCACGAGGCGAATTCCGAGAAAATCGAGCCTCACCACCGCGCACAGCCATCTCGGCTTCACCACACCACACCTTACAATGCTTGCTCAATGTCATTGCTCTGCCCTTCACAACACATGCATACCATCACCGTCGTACAGTCATGCCGAATAAAGACTGTATTGAGATAGACTCACAAAGACATGCAAAGGGAATGTGCACTAACCTCCTCTAATCCACCCTAATCGCCGAATAAATCTTCCTCAACGACGCATACGTGGCCAAAAAGCCCACCGCCCCGAACAGCGTAAAGAACAGCAACGACAGGATCGACAAATACCCCAAGAACAGCATCTTATTCGCGAAGCCAGGCAACTCCAATCGCGTCGCCCAGAAGAACAACCCATACGCAAAGAACCAAACGGCGCCCGATCCACCGGTCATAAACGCTCGCCAGTGCCATCGGTAGTCCTCAGCGCAGAGGTGGAAGTATGCGAACAAGATCGTGACCGTGGCTGCAGTAGTAGCCGTGATGATGAACGCCAGGGCAAGGAAGCCAAACGCGTAGTAGATTTTGGTGCCGAACATCGAGTTGAGGATGAAGAGGATTTCGAGGAAGGCGGAAGCAAAGATAAGCATGCCGGCGATCAACGCTGATGGGATGGGCCGGAGGTACCATGTGTGCTGATACGGAATCTGGCGAGGGATCGAGTTGGCTTTGACGGGATGCGAAAAGCCGCCAGATCGAATACCCAGCAGCGCACCGACAAACGTGAGCGGCACATTGATGAGGAACCAAAGCGCAACGAGAGCCAACAACGTTCCGAAAGGCACCGCGCCCGATGAGCCGCTAAAGATGAGGAAGAAGTTGAGCAGCAGCACCATCGAAAAGACCAGGCTGGGGAAAAGCATGGCTGTGAGCACGATGTTCTGCTTCCAGTACTCTCCGCCCAGACTTGCATACACTTTGCTCGACATGAAACCGGCGATGCTTCCAAACAAAGTCCACGTGACGATCATGACCGTAGCCAGCGAACCTCGATTCGATGGACTCAAGAAGCCCAGCAGCGCAAATACCAGCGTCACAGCAGCCATCGCCACCAGCTGCGATCCAGATCCCACAAAGATAGCCAGCAGCATAGGACGGTTGGGTGGACGGAACACTTCACCGTGCACCAGCTTCCAACCGAAGTCCTCCTGCACATCCTCGGTCATGTCGATCGCATTGTAGCGATGGATATCTCGGCTGATAGAGCGAGCCACAACAATGCCGACCATCATGCAGAGGAAGCTGACGATCACGACCGAGTTGATGAGCGCCAACCAGTGAATCCTGGGATCGAACACCTTGAGGTAGGCATCCCAGCGTGTAGCCCAGGGGGTTTTCGACTCTAGCCATCGGATGCTGTACGTATAAGCGACGGTCGTCGAGGTGGCATTGCTGAGTTGAACTGGATCCGCTGCAATGCAGTTCGCAGCTTGACCAGCCGAAACGCCTTTGAGGGAGTCCTTGGAGAGCGGGTAGATTTTGGCACCGACCACTCGGTACTCGTTAGGACCGCGCTGGTGGTAGTCGATGTAGATATCGTAGTGATTGTGCAGTGCTGGAGGGTCGTAGGGTCGGAAATGCTCGTCCTCCAAACTTCCCAGAGCGAAACCGAGTGAGAGGAATTGCTCGTGCGTCTTGACCTCTCTTCGCGATTCGGCTACCGGCAAACCATCGACCATCCAGTTGACGGCATACTCTTCTCGTATCCTGTCGTTGATGAAGTTTGCGTTTTCCGGTCCGATGGTGGTTCGGCACATCTCCTTGCAAATCTCGTCCTTGAGCATGACACCTTTGACCGGGCTGCTGTAGATACGGTCACCAAACAGAACACTTCCGAGGTTTTCGCTGATGGCTTCTGGCCCGCCCTGCGGTTGGCAGAACTGGAAATGAGGATCGTAATAGTCGTACTTGAGGACACCTTTGATCTGTGATGTGAACGCTTTGGCCTGCAGAGCATTGACGGAGAAGGGAACGTCGTCGCCCTGCTTGTAAGAGTGTGGAGCGCTTCCTGGAAGGTACCAAGCGGCAACTTGTGATGGTAAGGCGAGGGCTATAGCCAACGCTGCGAGCGCTGCATTTCGAGGTGTCGAGAGCAACATAGCCGCGATGCTGTCTCGAAGACCTTGATGCTGTGTACGGCGAGGTGGTTGATGCTGTGTACGGCGAGGTGGTTGATGCTTGAGTGTGTGGAAATGGAAGAAGCTCGAGAAAGAAAGGCCGCTTGAAAACTCAGCTGAACCAACACTTTTTCGCAACGCGTGACCCGCCAAAACCAATCGGAAGCACCGACGCTCGGACCCTTTCCATCTTGAACTTTCTCACGCCTTTGTCACTTTTGCTCTTTCATCACCTCCCACGCTCAGCGCAACCGATCGGAAAGCATTGCAAGCTTCGAAGGCGACAATATCACGATGGCGCGGGTAAGTACATCAAGATGTAAGGGGTCCGCTACATCCGAAACCGTACTGACGCTTTGCTTTGTCGATTACTCATGCAGGTCTATTCGTTTTGGGTCTTTGATCGGCACTGCAACGCCATTTATCATCAAGATTGGTCTCATCTGCATGCTGCTGCATCCTCATCCTCAGGTGGACCGCTCAGCCCGACTCCATCGCAAGCATCCGGATTCGCTTCGATAGGAGCATCAATCCAACGAGCGACGACAAGCGCAACGAATGTGCCTTCGAATGACGCCGCGCCTCTGGCACCTCAGCGACCGGGAGAGCCTTCGTTGCCGAATGTCACACGTACAGCGCCGTCTTCTTCCAATAATGCAGCTGGGCAAGGGCCTGCTGCTCGTTCAAGCGCAACAGCGATGATCGACAATTCAGCCTCAGAGCTGCTTCCGTTCGATGAAGAGGCAAAGCTGGTCTACGGTGTTGTGTTTTCGCTCCGGAACATGGTGAGAAAGCTTGGTGGAGAGTGAGTACTTTGCCCTTCTTCCAACGATACGGAGTCATGCGATGACTGACCGTTCTTCTTTTCCGACAGATCCGAGACATTCAACAGCTTCACAACGTCGACATACACTCTTGCGCATCTCCACACTCCGACGATGTACACCTTTGTCATCCTCACCGACCCTGTTCCACCACCCTCTTCGATACCCAGCCGCAACAGTGAAGGCTACTCGATCGGCAACGCTTCTGCAGCGCTTTCGGGTCGGTCTTCTTTCGGAACAGGCGGTGGGATCCCGGGCACGGGAGGGATGAGCCTCAAAGGTGTACTGCTGCAGATCTATCGTGGACCTTGGGTGGATAATGTGGTCAAGAACCCGTTGCTCAGGGCGCTGGAGAGGGAGCAGAGGGTGGTAGAGCCGCATCAGGATGCTCAGGATGGCGTTGATGCAGACAAAGTCAATGTCGTGCGCGAGTCAAGGCTGGATAGGACACAAGGTATCGATACGGATGCTTTCAGGGAGAGTTTGGAGAAAGGTAAGTTCGCGCCAAGACACTGCTCATTGCTCATTGCCCATACAACATGCTGACTTCTTCTTGTCGCACTATCTTCGCCCACAGTCCTACTGCAAAACAAACTCTCAGCACCAGTAACATAGATATCTTGCAATCATCATCTTGCGATCAGTACAAACTTTGTTCGTCCGTCCATCTCTGCCACTTCATGCGCGCTTGGCACGCTGCAAACGAATCGGCTCACCAGCTTCGTTGAGCAACGACTCTTGACCAGCGCCACGCTCGAGCACGCGTGGTCCGTCACCCACCTGCGTGTGAATCAGGCGGCGAACGGCACCAGCTTCGTGCTGTGGGATCACGTTGGCGTTGAACGAGCTCGGAAGCGACGAGGGCAGACCGAGCGACTCTTGAGCGCCGCGGTGCGATGCGTTGATGCCTTTGCCGAGCAGGTCGAACTGCGTGTTTCCAAAACAGAGTTAGTCAGTGTTTGAAGCTCTTGAGAAAGAATACGCGCGGTTTCCACTTACAGTATCGTCAAAGTCAGCGTTCGGGAAGTAGTGTCGGATCGTCTGCAGAATCACCGGCATGTTGGCCTTGGGAGCGTACAGAACCGCATTCGGACCGGCATCGTAGGTGTAAGCGACCAGCTTACCCTTACCCTCCGCCTCGTTGGCGCGGTTCAGCTCCTCCACAAGCTGCACGATAGCACGGCTGACGTCGTTCATGTAGAAAATAGGTGGGGCGGTATCCAGACAGCAGGCGTGGAAGTTGTTCGAGTCGGCCATGGTGATTTCGGCGAACGTGTCAAAGTCTCGCTTCTGAATCGCTTCAGAGATCTTGACCATGCGCTGAGGTACCACTTCCTTGATACGGTGTTGCAAGAGGGGAGATGTTTGCACAGTGCGCTGCATGCCGGCGGTCGAAGGCGTGCCCTTTTTAGCATCGCTGACGACACAGATGAGTGCCTGGAGGTCGGGCCAGTGCGATTGAGGTGCGACTTCGACTGCGAGACTGTCTTCACCGGTGGGTGCCTCTCCTCCTTGCCAAGCGACGTAGCCGCCAAAGAGCGAGCGGCAGGCGGATCCACTTCCCTGACGAGCGATACGCGAGAGTTCGGAGCTGCTCACTTCGGGTTGCAGCTCGTAAAGAGCGGCGAGAGAGGCGATGAGTGCGGCGAATCCAGAAGCGGACGAAGCGAGGCCGGCAGCGGTGGGGAAGTTGTTTTCGGAGCAGACGTGCACGGCCCATTCCGAGAGCTGTCGAGTGAGAGGTCGAGAGGTTGAGATGACTGTAAGTAATCAGGATCGTTCTCTGTGATGCTTTCGCAATGACATGTCCACCATGTACTTACCTTGGGCAGACTGCTGTCCTTGGCCTCTTTAGCTTGTCTGAGCTTCTTCATCTCATCGATGCACCTACGAAGACGTCCTTCCGCCTTGATAGTCTCCTCCTCACCGTTCAACCAGAGACGATCCTTGGAGCCGAAGCTGGCATCAGCACGAGCAGTGGTAACAGATCGCAGGTGATCCTGATCAAGCGTAACCGAGAGACTGTCATTGGTAGGGAGGATGAGCGTCGTGTCCTTTTTACCCCAGTATTTGATGACGGCGATGTTGACGGGTGCCGAACAGGTGGCTTGGTGTACGGTTGACGTCATGATGACCGTGTTTGTTGAGAGTGACGGGAGGGAGTGTCGATGGTGGTGAAGGTGAAGACTTCGAGAGAGGGATGGATCTGCAGGTGCACTTGCAAGCGTCTCGAGTCGATTCTCGTATGATCTGCAAAATGCGCCGAATTTGAGCTGCGTGTTGGACTTTTTCCATCAATTCTTCCAGCCAAAGGACCGTTCGCTCAAGTCGCGCGTGGCTCTCTGTGTTTGCAGCTCAAATTTGCACAAGGACTTCACGCGTGTTCGCTGCTCCAGGTCTCCCTTACTCTACTGATCATACTTGCAGACTCACTCGAACAAGGTCAGCACAATCACGATCCACAAGACTGAGAGTGGCAGCTCACGAATCAAGATGCTGGTGAAAAAGGACTGAAATGCAAATAGAAAGATGAAGTAGCTGGTATTACAAATGCCAAAAAGGAGACGAAGTGTGCGAAAGGAAAGACTCGAATGCGAGTCGACGAGCATGATTCTCCAGATGAGCGGAAAGCGCGAGCAGGATATGCTGTTGAAAATCATGCAACTGCTCAAGCGAAAACCTTGTTGCGGCTGAGAGCATCCTCCTGCGGCTTGAGACGGTCCTTCTTGGTTCGGAACGACTCCTGCTGGTTGACGCGATCGGCGTACTTGTTACCCTTCTGCTTTCGAACCATGTGACGGATCGCATTTGGCGAAATGTATTCGGGGTTCTCGAACACGGTCGCACCACCAAAGCTGCCTTCAAAGATACGGATGGGCGACAGCACCATACGAGGTCCAATCTCTACCAGCTTGGGCTGTTTTGATGCATCGCCCTTGCTGCCACCCGCCTTCTTCTTTCCCTTTTCCTGAGACTCTTCCACTTTCGACAAAGCCGTTGCGCCTGGGTCAGACTCGACAATCTGGTAGTTGCGGAACCACACCTTGTTGTCGACGATCGAGAACGAGATGACGTGGTCGACGAAAGGCTTGGATTTGCGGGCTCCCTTGGGCACACCGAACATCTGAGTAAACATCTCCTTGACCAACGTCCAGTGCGGCTTCTCGTCAAACTCTTTGTCAAACGAAAGAATTGGTCGGGATCCCTTGAGGCAGTTACCGGTCATCTTGAGCTCGTCCATGGTGTGGATGTTTTGCACTTGGAACTTGGCGGACGGCCCGTTGGGTGTCTTGGACGCCCACATGTACAGATCTTCGCGCTTTCGTGCTTCAAAGTAGAGTGCGTTGTTGCAATTGTTGAGCTCTGCTAGCTCGTTGAGCAGGTGCAGTTGGGATTTCGAGTCGAGCTTGGCGTCCTTCTTGGCGTGAGGCATGAGCGATTCGAGGTCGTTGATGAGGTGGCGCATTCGTGATGTGACACCTCGGGAAGGAAGCATGAGCACTCTTTGCTTGTTCCTGCGAATAGGGCCAGCAGCCACCGCAGCGACGGCATCTTCGTCGGCGGCGTCGGCTTTGCGCTTGCCCTTGGCGGCTTTGGAAGCCTGCTGGAAGACGGTGGCCATTGGAGCGATGAGCTGATTCGGGGCAGCTTAGGTGTGTATGCGGTTGCAGTGATGTGTTGGTAGCCTTAGTGCAGCCGGGCCGAGATCAGGAGGATGGTGGGGATGGTATGGATAGAAAGAAGCACAGATGTGGAGCAAGAGCAGCCAAAAAATTTGGTTCGCTGAGAAGAAGAAACGAAAAAATTGAGTTGCAAGTTCAGAAGACCCTCGACTTGAAGAAAAAGGTCACGTGCCGCACGCTATGTTAGTCACATAGGGCTAACACATGTGAGCTTTTTCGCGATCAAAGACTTGCAACCACAGCCATGTGATCATCGGCGATCAGCACCTTCAGTATGGCATTTGATCTGTCCACCTCGGGCTGGCAGCTGCTCTGTGAAACACTAACTGGTCTGAGCATGTGAACTCTCTCTCGCTGATATCGCCGTTTGGCGCCGTTTCACACCAACTCCGGGAAAAGAAGCAGGCACGGGAAGCGAGAGGCACAGAAATTGACAACAGCAACCAACTCAGTTTGACTTGGCGAGTCTGAGAAGCGACAGGAAATATAGCTCGCAATCGGAGTGTGGAAGCGAGCTTGAAATTTGGCTCACTTTGCGGCGACCAAGAGTCACAATAGTGTGAGTGGCTTGAGCGAAAACATTCTGTGATTTTTTGGGATCCACATTGCGATGCGCCCGGACTCCGAAGCAGCTTGTTGTCCCGCTCCAGAGCCAAGCTCGGTGTTTCTGTCCGACAGACGTGAAGTTGCAGGTCGCTCTACTATTCCTTTTGCCGCCACCGCCGAGCTCGGACGGTGAGATTCTGGATTCTGGATGCGGACTTGATAATGGCCACCATCGTGTGACCATGACACACTCGATATAGACCCAGCGACCAGGGTGAAATTGGAGCAGCCTCGGGCTCGTCGGTCAACAGCAACAATCGACTGAATTTGAAATTTCCATTTCGAGGAATTCCAGCTTCGAACGCCTTTCCGACTTGCCGAAGAGGTTTGTGTTTCTCTTTGTTCCGCATAGGTTTCGCTTGACACACAGAAACCACGATGACAGCAAGTTCTCCGTGAAACATTGTATTGCCGTACAAGTTAGCCGCAGGTCGGTCAATACTGCTCATCATGTGATGATGACGTGGGCTGCCCGGGGCGAAAAGTTCGATGCAGCGAAAAAGGTGCAGAACAAAAGTTAGGCTGAAATTCCGCGGACTCGTCATGAAGCACGAAAAACGAACCACGCGCATCGACGCTTCTTGCTGATCGATAGCGACGTCGTCATATGCCGCGTATGTCCGTACTTGCCGAATCTTGGAGGCTGATTCATCTCCTCGGCTGGGTTTAAACGCTTTTCGAGACACGTCTTACTCAAAGAAAAATTGGGCATTGACTTAGCTTCGAAAGCAAGACGGGAGAGGATGATTGCGTCCGGAGTTGAGGTGGTAAGGACAACAATGGTTCCGCGGAGATCGCGACTCGCTGCGATGTGTGCCGAGAGACGAAGGTGACGTTTACGGTTTGTGTTTGCGATCAGCGTGGGCGATTTACAAACAATTTTCCTCGCTGCAGGGCTGCTGCATGCGAACGGCTTCCAGACTTGTCCTTAAAGTTTTTTGAAGTTGGTCCCTTTGAAGCCTCTGCCGTCAAACCGGCGCATTAAAGATTCAGGCACCAAATCGAAAACGCTGCTGCTGCTAATTGTCATACATTTTTAAGTTCAATTTAGCAGCCCTTCAAAGATGATCCAATCAAAGGTGCTCATCCGAAAAGCATCGGAGCGCCACAACCAGGAACGTTACCTCGGATGACCAGAAACAGAAGCAAGGTCAATGCCAATTTGAAGCCCCCTGACCTCTGTGGCTTGCAAGGTCAACGACGAGGAGGAAGAGAGACAACCACGCGCTCGTCGAGCGGAGTTGGTGCCTGGCGGAGATCGAAAGGAATTATTTTGGACATGGGGGCTTCTAGACATCCAGCCGAGGTTTCTCGAGTCGTCGCTAGATTCGGTCAAGCCCTCCTTCCAGAAGCAAAAGCTTGGACCCCGGCCTCAATGACGCTAATTAGGCGTTGGACCACCTCGGTCAACTTGCTCGACAATGGAGGGCGACTCTTTGTCCCCTTGCTTTGGACTAATGAACATTAAGATTCAGACTTTGTCGATGCCAAGCCCTTGTTCGCTGTCGGCACCTTGATTGACCGCCATTCAGTCAACGGTGGCGTACAGCCTTTGTCTGGGACAAATCGAACGCAAAGCGGCTGATGGAATCCCCCAAGACTTCGAAAGCGTAGAACCCCTACGGAAGCGTGGGGAAACAGGTGTGACAAGTGGTCCGTCAGCGCTGATGAGCAAATACGAATCCGTCAGCATCCACCCTTTGACTCGGCAAGGGAAGTTGAATTGTACGAACAAGCGAAGCGAGAAGGCAAGCTCCTAGTTTCATGCAGAACTGACGCTCAGGCACGCTCCGCGCCAGCCGCGGAATGATATTTTACCTCTTTGTCGTCGCTCGATCATCCAGCTTGCCTCCCTCGTCGTCGTCGCTGTCTAGCTTTCCTTCCGGAGAGAAAGCATCTGATCGTTACGCACATCCAATCCAACAGTCTCGACAGCATGACCCAAGTGTCGGAGCGTCTGAGCAAAGGTATCGGCGCTCGAATTTAGATTTGCACAAAGCAATGCGAATCAAATTCGATGGATTCCTCCGGATCTCGGGTTCCGTTGCGTCGGTCTTGGCGAGGTCGGATTTTGAGACAATGACCCTTTTTAGCGCTAATTACGGTATATATTTTATTGTCATTTTTTATATTCACAACGGGGCCATTGGACGCTTTCGAGTGGATCAGCTTCTCGATGCGATCCCGCTATCAAGGATCGCCAGGAAGCAATCAAAGAAATAGCTCTGTACAGCAGCGTCCACGTCGAGAACGAGGTTTGAAGCGAGGAAGTACCTGCAGAGAGAGGAGGCGGAAAATTTGATTTGCAAATCGACAAGCGTAAAAAAATGCAAAGGGATTATTCTCGGCATGAAAAGCGGAGACCATGTAACGACGGCACCTGAGATCCGATGATTCGATATTTAAACCTTGTTTGGTCATTGCTGGCCATTCCTCGCAACATGACTCGCCGCCCCCGAAACGGAATCGCGCTCGGTTGTTCAAGTTTGACATGTTCGCATGGTTTGAAAGCAGGGATGCGCAGAGTTCGAAACGGTCGAAACGGACCATCGATCGGCATGGCTGTCCGCCGAAAGTGGCTTGCAGAAGAGAATGCTGTCCGGTAGCACAGCCAGCATGTGTCACGCTGTCCTTTTTCGAAAAGGGTGCTTTCCCTGTCCTCCAACGGCTTTCAACCACTTCCAACGGCAACATTGAGAAAATAGTTTTACTGAATTTATTTTTCGCAAAGTTTTAGCGTGAAATCGAATATTTAAGCGAACCCGCCCACGCGGACAAGTTTGCTGGAAACGAGGCGAGACTTCTGACGTGGCTCTGCTCTGCTACAATGCTTTCGGCTTGTGACAGCCGTGGAGATGCATAGCGAAGAAAAAAGGGAAACGGCGTGGCTGCCGGTTCTCGCTGTCACTCTCTCCGCCTGGATCGGTCAAGTGGCGCACTGTTGCCGGAATCTAAACTGTCGTGTCGAAATAGAAACAAGGTTGTATAGCCGCATGCTCGCAAACATCGCATTCGGACTTGTTTTGCTTCTGCTTTCTTAGCGTTCCCGTCTGGTCTTAGCAGTCGCCATCGAAGTCAGCCGGATTGGATTTTTTTGGAGTTTGAGTTCAGGTTGATCGATGTCGAAGAGGCGCAACCTCGGATGCTGAATCGTGCAGCCCACCACTTAATCTCAGAGACCACCCGGGGCAGGAACACAACAGTGTGGCTACCCCTTTTTGTCGCCTTACCTCGTCATAAAGATCCCGTTCTCCGGGGTGGAAGCAGGGGCCGATCTACCGAGGACGCTTCGGGTGTCTAGCTGTGCTCGTCCATGGAGAAAAGGTCAAAACAACGATCCAATGGAAAAGCATCTTGTTCGAGATGCGGTGCCAAGCATGAGCTGAGCTTATTGTACTTGAACAAACAAGTCTAGACCAACTTACCGTGGGACCATCGACCCAACCCTTTTTGGTGGCGTGTGAGTCGCGCGCGGGTACAGTATAAGCTGCCGCCCTGGTTGCTTCTCCGGAATGGGGAGTTGGATTCTAGATGGATCGATCGAAAAAGTGTGTGCCTGCCCCCTTTCTTCCCGCGTCATATTGACAAGCTGATCATGCCTACTGTGCAGTATGCTCCGACACGCGGCAATCAGCTGGCATGCTGCTGTTGTTGTTTACAACCTGCTTTTGACTTACCTGCGTTGCTTCTTTTCTGGCTCCGATTCGGTCATTCTCCGTGATTCATGGCTGTCAGATAGACAGATCTCCTCCCTGCGCAAGTTGGGTTCGTCAGTCTCGTCGGTGTTCATGCTCCCCGACCGTGCTTCCGTTGTACATAATATGATTGATGAGGCTTGACGGGATCCGCTGTTTAGGACATGTGAGCCGCACGTTTTCAAAAGCAACTTGGGCAACCCGAGGGACGCTCGCCTAAGCATCTTGCAGGTTGAGCTTGGTACGGCAGTCAAGCCTCGATCCCATCGTTTCACTGTGTGTGTGGAAAGCAGTGTTAAAAAATAAACGAAAGAAAGAAAAAAAAGAAAAGAAAAGGATTTGTTGATTCGAGTTGAGTTGGGTTGAAAATGTCAACCGCAATGCCTCGCTTAACGGCGGGTTGTGGTTCTGAGCCATTCTCCGCTCGACCCGTCCCCACGCTGAAGCTTGTTCAGCTTGAGCTTTCATCGCGCAAAGCCTCGCCTCGCCTCGCCTCGCCTCGTCTGCATTCATCTCGTGGCTTGGGTCTGCATGATTTCCTCTCAGCTGTCTTTTTTCTTCTTTCCGTGTGTGCCTTGAAAGTGTCGTGCGGAACTGTGTGGGCAGATTGACCCGTCGCTCGGCTCTCACCCACTCTTTCCTCTCTCTTTTCTCTTTTCTTTTGTTCTTCTTTCCACTCGCTTTCTCTCGCCGAATTCAACGTTGGATTGCACCGAGCAAACTCTGGCTCTCTCTCTTTCTCGAGTCTTGGCCTGGTCAATCTATCCGAAACTCAGCCTGTTCCATGATTCTTTCGTGCAGCGACCACATGGGTTCCAGCTCGAGCCGCTGTCTTGTGTGTTTGCTTTGGTTGTCCCGCCCGCCTTGTCGATGAAAACTTTCCCTTGAATGCTTTGCTCTCTCTCTCTCTCCGATCTCTTCTCTCTGTGACTCTCGCTTCCGAACTGGTTGCTCTGAACTGTTTCTGCAGGTTCTCGCATGTCTCGCATGCTCGCTTCTGTGTCCCTGTCTTTATCCCTGTCTCTGTCTCTGTCTCTCTCTCGTCCTCCTGTCTGCCGGGCTCGCTTTTTATCTTATTTTTCTTTCATTTGACTCTCCGCGGCTCCTCTAATTTTTCCGGTTCCAGCCTTCAAGCGCAGTCAGCCAGCCAGTCAAGGTGGATGTGCATGCATTGCGCAGCGTTCCAAGATGGCATTTGGTTTCGAGAGTTTTCTGGCCACGCGCCTTTCCGGTTCGTTTGTTCCTTTTTCTGCTTTTCTGAGCCTTCCTTTCGCTTGGAATCTCCTTTTTTTTGTTTAAAAAAAAATAAATGCGCTTTGTCATTGTCATTCTCTCTGGCCTTGCCTTTGTCTCGCCTGATCTGCATTTGGTGATGCAATCTGATCCCGGACCTGGTGCAAAGGATGCTCGGCACTGTTCGTTTCCAACAACCTCGCCTCCCGCCTTGCCTTCCCGAGCAACTCGACTCGAGCTCAACCCAGCGCGGTGGCTTAGCTGCAGCCTCTTGAGTCCGAATCTGTTTGCCGAAGTGTCTGTCCAATTTTCTGATTTCATTCACAAATGAAACTCGAACCCGCTTCTTCAGCCTCGTGGCCGCCCCTTCCCCTTGTGCCCTGTCCTGCCCTTTCGCTTGAGCACAAGTGACAACTAACTTAGTGAGGCAGGGCTGGAAGTTGGGTGTCCACTGTCACTGTCACAATGTCACCAACCGCGCATGAAGTGCTGCCCGCATGAACCCAGTGCGGAAGAGAGAGAGAGGGCTCAAATCCGACAGACAGCCACGTCCCATGGCATGGCAACGCATCCCATCGCAGCGCAACACTCCAACGGCAGCGCAAGCGCAGCACAACCCAGCTTGACTGTTGCTGCTGCTGCGCAACTTGACCGTCCGCTTTTGCTTTTTCGACCCTGTCGACCCTGAACCAACCATCGAGCGGTCGACCCTCTTTCATCCAGGCCTTGTCGGTGGTGGTGGTTTCGGTTGCTTTGAATTCCGCTCAACGGGCCCCTTTCCCAACTTCATGCCGCCCGTCCTTCCTTCCTTCATCGTCCCCTCTTCCATCTCATCCACCTCCTCGACATCTTTCTTGTCTTTGGTTCGCTGCTCCTCTCCCCCTCTTCCTCTCTCTTCCCACTATTGCTTCGGGTTGCGTCCGGCGGGTTCAGCAAGCAACATTCCCCCATTTCCTTCCACACCTTCATCTCGTATTCTCAAACCCCACCTCGCACCTTTTGCCATTTCACTACCATCGACCGCCGCTCCTCGTCGCTCGAACGCCCGCCCATTCGCCCGCCGCCCTACTCATTCATACGGCGGTCACCACCTCCTTTTTCTCGACAACCATTGATCGACCACGCTCTACCCATCCCACCTGTTTTCATCGGGGCAACGCATTTCCTGCTGCGGGTCAACTCGTGAAGTTCAATCCAAAAGCCAACGCCTGCTCCTGCATTACTTGCAGTGCACAGTGCCAAACTCAACCCACTTCCCTGTCGCATTGTCCCTGCACGAGCACCGTTCGACGCCGAACCAAGCACGCCCGCCCGCACCGTCAAAAGCGACTTCACTTTGCGGGACAGACCGACATCAATCATCCAGACCCGAAAGCCGTGCTGCGTTGAGCATCTTCCTGCCGGCGACTTCAATAATCCCGGACCTGCTTGATCCAATCCGCAGCAACACCGCGCAGACGTCTTCATCGGAAAAAGAGGGTCGTGCTCATCTCCGCATCCTCATCCTCCGCCTCGTTGTCGATTCGCTTTCAACCTAGACACTCACCGACAACGCCAAGTTTCTAGCAACCTTGCGCTTCGTCCGCCTTTTTGCATTTACCTCTGTTGGCTCCGCTTCTGATTCGGAACAACGTCCGCCCTGGGATAAGCTTTCGAGACGGCTCATTAGTTTGACCAAACTGCATCTCCTTCATTTTAGGCTTGCACACGGCATCTGCCAGTCAACGCCCACCTACCGAAGCTCAGGCCTAGCTTCTCTCTCTCTCCCTCTCTCTACCTCTCGCTCTCTCTTTCACTGCCTAACTGCTGTCTTGCCGAACAGATCTAGCGCCCACTCCAGCCAGTCAGCCAGCAAGCAAAGGCAGAGCGCAGTAGAACACAGCAAAGCAAACAAGGTCCTCCTGCTCTCGACCCTTTTCCCACCGGTTCTGCCCTCTTTTTGATCACAATTGCGAGTGTCACCTTGTGTGTCACCCATCTGTAGCAGAAGCAAACACACACCCACAGAACAGGCTGATCCCGATTCGAATAGCTGCGCCAATCCGTTTCGAGACGGAACTTTCTGTTATTTTAGCTGCGACCGAAGCTCAACCGACCCGCTACATGCTCAACATCAGCCACTGCTCCTCGAACAACTTTCTCTCTTCCTGACAACTGTCGGGAGCTAGGCCCCAACTCAACTCAAGCAAGCCTACTCTCTGCTTGGATCCATCCTAGGCATCTAGCTCTGCCTCGCCAGCGTCGCGATTCAGCCCAAACTTTGATCCTATCCTGTTCGGCTTTGCCCAGGTAGCTCGTATGATGAGCACCGAACGTCGTGCCAGCGAGCTAGGGCCGTCCTTGACAGCCAGCTCGCCACGAGCACAGAACAATCCAGCGGTTCCAAGGGATATGCAACGCTCCACCAAACCAGAAGCAGGAGCTGCATCGACATCGTCCTCGTCAGTAGCAGCGGCTTCATCCGCGCAACCACAACCCTCAAGTCCCGATCGGAAAAGACCTCGCTACGACCCTGCAATGTCATCGCACGGTATGGCCGACGAAGAGGAAATGGACGAATTGGACGATACCGAAGACGTCCCCAAACGGTCACGCGGAGAATCCGAAGAACCCAAAGTAGAACGTAAAGGTTCGGGTCCCGAAAGCACCAGCAGATCCTCCTCTGCTGCAGCACATCACGCACACTGGGCTGGGAGAAGCGCTTCGGCCACACTCGACTCGCGCTATCACCACCAGCAACAGTCGCAGCAGTTGCAGTCGCAACATTCTCAACAGCATCCATCTCAGCACCGCATGCGCGAGGGAATGGAGCTGGGAGGTCCACCAGATTCGCGTCGCTACGAATTCGAACGGCAATATCCGAGTCGCTACGATTCTGGTCCAGATGGTCGTCCCATCGGCGGTCTTGTTGGTGAAAGGTCTGGCATTGATGCAGACCGCATGGAGCCTCGCGATCGTTTGGGCGTAGAGTCCAAGATGGAGTACAATTCGCCTTCGATGCGCATGCCTCCACCCGGTGCGGGTGCGGGCGATCCCAATCTGCCTAGTTTCAGGGCCAGACCGTCTTCGCCGCCACCCCGACTGCCTGGGTTTGCTTCGCTCGAACAAGAAGGTCTTGGTCTTCGGTCTCGAGAAGATGCTGGAATGGGAGGCCCCTATTCCCACTCCCCACGCAGAGCGATGCCCTATCCAGGTCCCTCGTACGGCAACTATCCAACGCCGCACGGCAGAACACCGTTGATGCACCACCATCCCAGCCCAACACCGTCCACCTCGTACGGAAACCCACCTATGATCCACCCTGCACTCGCTGGCCTACCCGGCGCAGGCGGAGGACCCGGCGGCAAACAGCAACCCAGCTTCGTCAGCAAGCTCTACTCGATGCTCGAAGATCCCTCCATCTCCGACCTTATCAGCTGGGGTTCGTCCGGAACCGTCTTTAGCGTCGCCAACCCTGCCGAGTTCTCTCGTCTTGTGTTGCCGAACTGGTTCAAGCACTCCAACTGGCAATCGTTTGTTCGACAGCTCAACATGTACGGATTCCACAAGGTCAACCATTCGTACCAGGGTAACCCATCGGACGAGGTGCAGGTGTGGGAGTTCAGACATCCCAGTTTCCGACGGGGGGAGATTGCGCTGCTCAACGACATCAAGCGCAAAAGCTCGAGGCAGAAGAGAGGCGGGTCGCCGAGGGGTAGCATCGGAGGTGCAGATCTGCGTGCAGATCGAAGCGGAGGAAGTTCGACGCCGTCGCCGGAGGTGCCGTTGGCTACGATTCCGGGTCACGATGGGATAATGAGGATGGGTGGTGGTGCTGGGGGCATGCCGATGGGCCCGGGACATCGAGGCGGACGAGATTTTGCGTACGGCGACGACCGTATGGACGGCCCGCACGGGTACGTCGATCGACGCGAAATGCGTGGTTACGGCGGCGAGCGAGAATACGGTGCTGTTGGACCAAGAGGTATGGCAGCCGACGAATACGCTTACATGCGTAGCAAGGCAGAAGGTCATCCAGCCCTCTCCAACCCTGCCGGTCCTCCTGCTGCAGCTGGCATGGCCCCACCCTTCGCCTCCGGCGCCGACAACGCCGCCCGTCGAACCGAACCCTTCCTAGACCGCGCCGAAGCAATGGCCCGCTTCGAAGACCTCTCGGAACGCACCGACGCCATCATCCGACACGCCTCGTTCCTCGAAGGTCAAATCCGACTGCTGTCCGAGCAGCTCATCGACGCTCGAGCTTTCACGTCTTCTGTGGTTCGCGAAGAAATGCTGCAGATGCTCGATCGGCTGGAGAGGGCGCTGAGTGCTCCTGCGCAACCGGGGATGGATGCGACCGCGAGGATGTTGGAGGTGCTTCGCTCTCAACTTGCTTACTACTCGCATCGTAGCACGCTGCCGAACGATCGCGCGGGCAAGCCTTCTGCGCAGAGTGTGGGTGGCGCTGCTGCTGGTGCGGGGGATCCTAAGCGTCCTAGTGTCTAGACGGCAACAACTATCTTCTTTCTCTTTCTCTCTCTGTGATGTTTTTAATCGTCTCCCTCTCTCTTTCTTTACACCATCTATCCTTTTGCTCTCGAACAGCAAACCCTTCTTCACCTTTCGCTCATCATGACACTTCTCCTCTTCTTTTTTGGGTTGGCCAATACCACGGCCCTGTACACACTCCTGTACAAGTATCTCGATAATCTTTCTCATGCCTCATCTTAATATTTGCTCATCCGAACACACACTGAAGGTCGAAGCCAGGGGGAGAAAGGGACAAACGTGTTGCAATGTGCCAAGCTAAGCGGAAGCTGAGAGGAGAATGATGGGAAAGAGCTAGTGTTACAATTGAATGGGACTGGACGAAGAGAAGGGGGGAAAAGTAGCGAGACGTTGCTGAGAGATGCTGGTGTTGTTGTTTTCGGTTGCCTACGATGGCGGGTTTTCGACGTTGAAGAGAGATGTGCGAGAGCATAATGTCGCTTTTTGGTGTTTCGTTGCGGATGAGGCACAGAGATCATCGAAAGCAGAGGTATCTACCACTCAAACTCGCCATTGCACTTGGCAAACAGATAATCCCTCCCATCGATGCTGGCGACACCGTCCTTCAACACGCACTTCCACCTGTTCCTCACGCGCTGCACTTTTTCGTACAGGCAGAGCACCATGTTGTCGTTATCGCCGTCGGCCTCTCCGTCGAGATCCTCGTCGTCGCTGTCGTCCAAGTCGCTGCCGATCTCGTCGTCGTCGCTGATCCGTTTCCTCTTCTGGCCAGCAGCTGAATCGTCCTCTTCCTTCTTAGCGGCATCGGTGGTGCCGGAAGCGCTGTTGGACGCACCTCCTACATCTGTGGATCCATCGCCACGGGCTACTTTGCCTCGATGCTGATCACTGCCGTTGCTGCCGGAGCCGGAAGCTTGACCGTTGTTGCCCTGCTGATCTTCGGATTTCACCTCGTTCTTGGGGTCCGGCTTCTTGCTAGATCGAGACTTGGCAGGTGGCAGAGCGGGAGCACCTTCGAACTCGGCCACCTGAGTAGCGACGATTTTGGCCTCCCAAGAACGCTGCAGCTCTTCGAGCACCTCCTTTTCAATGCCCATCTCTTCAAAGTCTTGACGCACGTTGTTGATTACATCGTCGATGATGGTCCGGTACACCTGGGACTGCGAGGGATTTTACCCAAAGAGAACGAGGAGGGGATGATTAGCATCCGGGATGATGGTGCGGCCCGATGAGAGGGGTTCATATCACACTTACGACTACTTTGTTGCTCATGATTGCACAGCGGTTGACTTGGTGGTAGTCTGAGAAGCTCTACAAAGAGCACACGCCTCTTGGTCCTTGAGGAGCGCCTGAAATGCCGCGAGAGTGCGGAACAAAGGTCGTCTATGTTGCGGACGAGTCTCAGCAGTATCGTCCAGGCGTTCAGATGGGTTGCTGAAGAGACCTAGCTGGCAATAGTCGACAATGGACCAGCAACAACGCTGTACCGGTTGTCTCGACTGGCTCGGGCCCTTTGTCGATCCCGCTGCTTTCCACCCAAGCAGAGACGAACAAGCAGCTTTCCCCTGCTGGACGTAGGCGCACCGGTACAATTGATTGGCTGAATGCAGAATTGGACGAGCCCGGAGGTGCAGAAGGCCGGGGTTGTCTGAAGAGAGGTGATGATGGTGTGGAAAGGCCAAGATCGTTTATATACCACTTGAGCGATGAGCCGCGCCCGGCTGTCCACTTTCGACTCAGCCGACGCACTTGACTCGCACGGTAGAAAAGTCGATCACGAGTGCGCACCAGAAATTGGCTGCACAGTGACCTCAAAGCTCGTTGAACTCAAGGTTTCCCAGTCGCGACGCGCCAAGGCACAGGTTTGCCCCAGCCTTTGTCTCTCACGAGGCTGAAGCCAGACGCTGACTGCCTGCAGCCTGCTGCCCTTTTTTTGGCGGCAGAAATCCAGCAGGGCTCCTCAAGGCACACAAAGCATTTTCGAGGCAGCTCACTCTCTTTCTCTCTTTCTCTCGATCCAAATCGGGACCCGCATTATTCTTGAGCACGGCCCTTTCGCGGCTCTTTGCTCTCTTTTGTCCTCTTCCTCTGTCCTTCGCGCCAGGAAAAGGCCCTCCGCGTCTCTCTTTGCGCCCGCAGTTCGAGCCAAATCCGCATCGCGAATATTCCGCAACAGCATCCAGTTTCTCCAGCCTTGTGACTCTCTGTCTTCTCATCTCCGACCCACCAACCACCATCTCTTTTAACCACCACCTACCAAATCCCTTATTTCCCCCTCCACCGTCTTTTCTCGCTCGCTCGCGGTCGCTTCTACGTCGTGCTTTACCCTTCTAGGTCGATATTGAAACGATCCTCAAGCACGTCCACGCTCGAAACTTGCCGTGGAATCCGTGTTCATTCTTTAGCCACGGACGGATATTCTTACTCGCGCACGCTGCTGCCCCGTTGCTCTACGCAGACCACATCCTAGGACACGACAAACCAAACGGCGCTCCATTCGAAGGCATCTCTCTCCCCGATCGATTCTACATACCATGTCGGGCACAGAGAAGAAATCCAAAGAGGCTCAGCTCAACCGCACCTCGCACAAGTTGTAAGTGTGTCACCAACGAACACGTTCACTTTGCCAAGATTGCTGACATCTGTTCTCTCTGCACAACAGCCAAGTAGATGACGTCGTACTCGCCAAGGTTCGTGGCTTCCCAGCATGGCCAGGCATCGTGATGGACGACTCCAACGTTCCCTCGGCCGTCTTGAAGGAACGACCCATCGTCAAGCACCGTGACCTCTACACCATCCGCTTCTTCCCCGCCGCCGACTACCACTGGGCCTTCTCGAAGGATCTCGAATTGCTCAATAAGGACAAGATCGACTCGTTCCTTGCCGGGCCGAATCGAAAGAAGGGCGATCTGCGACAGGCTTACGAAATCGCACGCGATCCCAAATCTTGGAACGACGAGCAGAACGCCATCGTGCACAACTACGAGAGATCGTTGCAGGACGCCGCAGAGGAGGAGGAGGAGAACCAGGATCAGCTTGCAGAGGAGGCCGAGGATGACGACGAGGAGACCTCCAGCAAGAAGAGGAAACGTGGGTTGGAGAGCGGCAAGGTCCGCGAGAGCGCAGACAAGCGTAAAAAGACAAAGGCGTCAGAAGCGGCCAAGTCCAAACCCGAAAAGCCGACTAGCAAGAGCGGAGGTGCTGCGGCTGCCAACGGCGAAGACAAGTCGGAAGAGTCGCTAGACCCCGAAACCAAGAAGGTCAAGGAGTGGCGACACAAGGTGCAAAAAGTGTTTTTGGGCAAAGACGGTACCATCAACGCGGACGACATGCCATCAGCAGATGCCACGTTCAAGGTGGTGGAAGAGTACGAGGGCATGACGGCGGAGCATCTGCGCACTACCAAGATCGGCAAGGTGATGAAGCGGGTGATGCAGCTGGCTGAGATTCCACGTGATGACGAGTTCCATTTCAAGGACAGGGCGGAGAGGCTGTGCGGTAAGTGGGGGGCGATCATGGCGGCTGGAGAGGGGGCGAAGGAGTCGCCTTCGGCGGGTGAGGCGGGTGAGCCGGCCAAGGAGAATGGGGACGGCGCGGGACATGCCGAGACCGAGGCGAAGAGCGAGCCTGAGGCTGCGGAGGCGAAGCCGACAGAGTCGAGTGAGGCACCTGCGGTGTCTGCTTGAGGAAGCACGATGCTCGATTCGGCGAGGCATGTCGACTGCAAAAATGTCGCTTCGCGTAAGCCTCCCACCTGCCACACCTCACGTCGCCTATACAGCCATGCCTTGGCTCTCAACTCTTCCAAACTTCCGGATCTCCCCTTTTCTGGGCTAGAAGGGCTCTGCAACGCCCTCCTTACCCCCTTGTAGTAACAAGACCGCCTTTGTCTTTTGTACCATTTCCAGCCTACCCTCTTTTCACGGTTCTCTTCATCCTCTACGGTTTTACCTTCACCTTTTTATCGCCGTTTACGTTCTAGTTATGCTCGCATTCGTCGTACACGAACTCAACACGTGCTGCACGATCGAACTCCATTGTCTTAGTATGCTTTGAATTGAAAACCATCTTTCTTAAAGCGTTTTGTGTGATGTCTCTGGTGGTGCGTGTGTCGAAGCGTCGAGTGGGTGAGGAGGTTGCTGAGCGACTTTTCTGGCGTGTGCCTCCTTTTGGACGACTTGGTTGGCCCATTGCTGGGCTAGGGCTGCAATGCGCTGCGAAACGACCCTCTCCGGGCCGGTGATCTGCTCTTTGAGCGTGCGTTCGAAGTTCGCCCTCAAATCATGGTCTAGCCCTTCCGACAGTCTCTGCCAGTCGTCCCTGAACCGCTGCCTAAACTTGTTGTACTTGCCCTGCATCCTCCACCCGACCAACGTCAGCGTAAGCAACCCCAAACCCAGCCCAGTACTCGGATCCAAAGCAAGCGCAGCCGACGACGCATCGATCAACCCCAACGACGAACCTAGCACGCTAGCCGACCCAACACCAGCCGCAGTCACCGCCACCGCTGCCGAGCTCGTCACTGCCAGATTCCGCGACTTCGACGCAATCACATCGATCGGTCCGCCCACCTCCAACAGCTGAGCACGACGTTTGTGAATCGGCGCCATGAGACTCTCCGGTTCGATACTCCTCAACCGCCTCGACCGGTAACCCTCCGCTTCGTTGGCCACCAGCATCGTCTCCCTCCGAACCGACTCGACACCCCTTACCTGCTCCGCCAACTCCTCAAACCGAGCTAGCAACCTCTCGGCCCTCCTCACCTCTTCCAGCTGCATCGTGGCCAACCTCCCCGACTCGTACGCAAGATCGCTCTCGAGCCCCGCCGCAAACCCGGCACACGCCGTCTCCAGCTCCTTCCTCACATCATCGACTTTCCAGATCAACTTCCACCACTGCAACTTTTCCGCAAAAGTCGACTCGATCAGCTCATCCGTCTCCTGCATCGCCTGATCCACAGCACTCGGCGAACCAGGCGTAGCTGGACGCCAGACCTTCAAGCCATCGTTCGACAGCTGACCGGTGTACGCCGTAGACGGGGGCCAGATGCGTTCGAGCGACTGTTTCAGCGTGCGACCCTCGCGTTCTGACGCTTCGGACGCAAGAGACCGCAGTTGGTGGAGCGTAGCGAGGTTGTGCTGCGCCGTGGCTAGTGCTTCGTCGAGGCAGTGCTGGAGGAGGAAGGTGGAGGATTGGGCGATGAGCGTGGAGGAACCTTGACGAGAATGCAGGGTTGAAACGAGGTCGATGATGGAGCCGACGTTGGAACGCTGGTAGAGCGAGCTAAAGTTGTCCCAGTAGGCGGTGTTGGCAGTGCTGAGTGGAGCGGGAGGTTGGTGTTGCTTCTCGAGCGCCTGTCGAAGCGCCGAGTTGGCAGCGAGGGCGTCGGAGATGCGGACGGAGATGAGGCTGGGAGCGACAAGGTCGGACACCGAAGCGCCGGTTGCTGCTTCGAGCCCATTCACGATCTGACTGCGATCGGATCCGAGGATGGAATTGACGACAAGGCGAACATTAGGCTTGGCTGCGAAGCGCGACAGAAGCTCATGGGTGGCGTCACCACGCTCGCCGGCACTGCGAGACCTGTGTGCTGATCGACTGAGAGCATAGTCGTCTGTGACAAAGAGGATCGCCTCGCTGTCGTAGAGGAGGTCGTAGGTCGTCTCGCTCAGAACGGGATCGATGAGAACGGCGACCTCGAGACTCGCCTGCTGAAGCCAGTGTCGATCCAATGTGACGGTGTTGCCAGAAAGAAGCTGCGATGGTCCGGGTGCGTACTTGATGGTGAAAGCCTCGGATGCGGCAGATTGGGACAGGGCAGTCAAGATGGCGTCGACCTCGCCAGAAAGAGCCCCGCTGATCTCTCGAAGAGGCTCGTCGATCATAGCAGCCAGCAGTTGCTGCGTTTGGCTGAGCGAGGATCCGACGATGACGACGCGATTGAGGGCACGGTCATGAGACGTTGCTGTCTCGCTCTGCTGTGCCTTACGCATCAGCGAATCGACTCTGTTGCTCCATTCTGGGCCAAGAATCCGGTTGTGAGGGTCGACGACGGCTTGAGCGCGACGAGCGACGTCGATGAGCGTCTCGGACTGATGCGCGGCAGGGAGGCTGGCCGAATGCGAGCGAGCGGCGACTTCAACGGCTTGTGCTCGCGCTGCGGTAGTGTGAAGAGATCCGACTCGATGACAGACGAGCGGTAATGAGGTTGTCAACTTTGAACGCTTTGTTGACTGAACCGAGCTGCGGGGTCGCAGACGGAAGCATTGTCGCGCAGCTATCGAAGGCGCTGACGACAGCATGATGGCACAGCTGGTATCTCGCCCACTCTTCGAAGTACTTGCTGCAAAGGCAGTGTTGGTGTTGCAGGAGTTGATGGAAGTGAAGCTGAACCTGCTCAGTCAAACCTTCGCGGAGTCGACGGCGCATCGACCAACACCGTGACCAACTCGCCCACACGCCAAAAAATTCTCGAATGTGAGATTTCAAGCACGAAACGGTCGGCACCGAAAAAACTGAGCAAAGTGCGAGGCTTTTCAAGGCAAATTTGAGATTTTCCTCGAACCGCTTTTCTCCCGCTCCTTACGACATCACCATCATCTCTCTTCCTCACGACTCACTTTCCTCGTCCCCTCTTCTTCGTACTCTCTCACGGCTGTACATCGATTCGGTCGATTGTTCGATCAGATCACCCCGCTCGTCGCTCTCGATCGAGCTTGGGTCTTTGAACTTCCTGTTCTGTCCGACCACGGAGATAGGATTGACTCCTGCCTCCTTCTGGCCGTTTCGTATCTCGCAGGTCACCTCTCTTTCAAACCAGAAGGCCTTGTATCCGTAAACTCTGAAAAGCTTGCCGGCTCTTTCAAGACCAGAGTCAAAGCGAGCACCGACAGAGACCACAGCTCTTCGTTGCTCCTTCAGTAGTTTCCTTCTACTCTTTCTTGGCTCGTTTTCCATCCACTGTGCCCTCGTACTCTGCGGACCTTTCACGACTTTGTATTTCCCTCTGAGTTCGCCTTTCAGTGTCCACTGTTACAGTCAGTGACCTGCCCAAGGCGCTCGATAACCCCCTCCCACCCTCAATAGACTCTCTCTGGACGCTCTTTCTCCCACAGCTCCAACCGCAGTAGCGAGCATTTGCGGTCATGCTTCAGTCCATGTCTGGCGCCGAAGACCGCAAGCGAGCGTTTGTCGCCTCCGCCGATGACGGCCCCCGCAAACGCTTGCATTCCGACGAGGCAGCATCAAGGTCTGCCGCCACACCGGCCACTGACGATGACGACGACGAAGCTCTACATCCGGCATATGCTGGTCTTGAAGCCTTTCGCAAGGAGGCCATCTACCGCAAGCTGCTCGAAGCGAGAAGGAATCTGCAACGCATCCAGCGTACAGCAGGTACCTATCAAGACGACTTGACCCTCTCGGAACAGCGCACCGCCATTCTTCAACGATTCTGGAACCTCCTTCTCACCGATCTCGCCGCTCGTCTCGCTATCAAGGACCAAGATGCGTTCGCCTCGCTCTCCTCCTCAGATCCAAGAGGCGACCTGGCAGCTACAGAAAAGCAGCTTCAACAACAATCTTCTGCGGTGCTCGAAGCCCTTTCCACGCAGAGCGACGTCAATGTCGTCGAGCTTCAGCAAAAGGTCCATGATCTTGCAGACGAGGCTTCTCGTCACAAGCAAGATCTCTTCCTTACCCAGTCCAAGTTGCAGCGTGCCCAAGATTCGCTCGCCGAAACCACCCAAAAGCTCTCCAAAGTGGAGCACGAGTACGTGCGCTACCAGAGCAACCTCCTTCGTGCCACCGAAGGCAAGCCCACCGTTCCAGCCGGGACGACTGTTTCAGCGTCAGAACTTACACCGGCTACCGAGAAGACCAGCGAGTCTGCCTTCGTCACGAAAGAAGCATCACCGTCGGGCGCAGCAGCCACGCCAGAGACTTCGGCAGCATTGCAAAAGGCGGTGGATGATTTGGAAAGCGCGCGGCAGGATGTCGAGCTCACACGGAGGGAGAGCGATGCGAGGTACGCAGAGATCCAAACGCTCAACGAAGAGGTTCGAGCGCTCAAGTACAAACTGCACGAAACGCAGACCAAGCTGACCACGTTGCCGGAAGAGGTTCTGCTCAGCTCGGCGCTCTACCGCGAACTTCAAGCTTCGTTGCGGCATGCTCAACACGACTTGCAAGCCAGCAAGGAGGCCATGCAAACGCTCGAGACCGAGGCTACCACGTTGCGCGAAGACCGTGCTACTTTCCAGCAGACTGTCGAAGCGGAAGCCAGCACGCGATCAGAAGAACTCGAGAAGCTGGTTAAGGCGAAAGAAGGCGACGTCACGCGATTGCGAAGCCAGCGAGATGAACTCAACGCCGAGCTCACCGAGCGTCGTTCCCGAGAACAGGTCAAGTTCACTCAGATCGAGGAGATGAAGGCGTTGCTCAACAGCAAGGAGGAGCGCTTGACGCTTCTCACCAGCCAGGTGCGGCGGTTGCGGATGACTGTGGCTGCCTTCCAGGGTCAATCCGAGACTGTGTCTGCTTTGATCAAGGCCGAGGGTGAAGAGGATCAGTTCGAGCAACTCAGTCGTACAGCTCAGCAAGCGCAGGCGCGTGTCGCTGAACTCGAGAAGCGTCTTGGTGCCTCATCGCACGAGTCCGCGGCGCCCAATGGCACTGTGAAAGCGGAGGAAGGTGTCGAGGTCAAGGTGGAAGAGGGTGTCGCGGTCAAGGCAGAGGAGGGCGCCGAAGCCAAGACCGACAGCGATCTGCGAGTCGAGAACGAGCGATTGCGGTTGTCGTTGCAGGCCGCCGAGGCATCGAGCAAAGCTGTCGACGACGAACTGGAGAAGATCAGCGCGGCATACGCTGATCTGGAAAGGCAAGCATCGGTCAAGGTGACGGATGTGAGCCGCATGGAGGAAAAAGCATTGCGATGGGTCACGGAAAAGTCGAAAGCGGACAACAAGTACTTCTCGACCATGCGGGTCAAGGACAGTCTGGAGGCGGAGCTGCGTACAGCCAAACAGGTGCACGAGCGACAGCAAAAGACGATTGAAAAGTTTGCCGACGTGGAACGCAACTACACGACGCAGCTCGGGTTGCACGAGAAGCAAGTGACGACGTTCAAGAAGGTGGTCGACATGCACAACCAACGCATCGAGACGTTGCAGCGGGAACTGGAGCTGGCCGAGTCGCGTCTTGCCGAGTCGGTACGCACCAAGGAGGCGACGAGCGAGTCGGCAAAGGAACTGATCAACACGGCAAACGTGGAAAAGGACCAACGCAAACGGGCAGAAGAACGCATCATTCGCTTGGAAAAGGACCTCGAAACCGCCAAACGGCAGCTTGCTAAAGCATCCGCCTCCTCGAGCAAGAGCAAAGGACGGCGCGAATCCGAAGCGACAGATGGCGAACGAGACCACCTCAACTCTCTGCTGCAGTGCTCTTCGTGCAAGGAAAGGTACCGAAACCGCATCTTGACAAAGTGCTACCACACGTTCTGCTCCGAGTGCATCGACTCGCGTGTACAGACGAGGCAGCGCAAGTGCCCGCACTGCGCATTGGCGTTTGCGGTGAGCGATGTTCAGCCTTTATACCTGCAGTGATGTTTCTGTACACTAGTTTTGCGACGAGAAGGAACTAAGTTGCGCTGCGATGGCACTGCTTTTTTGCGTTCACCTGCGATTGCCGTTGAGCTGTGTGTGTCGAGTTTGTAGTGAAATACTGAGCGGAAGTGATCTCTCGATGCGGATGCTGGTGAATTAGATGTCGGTGATTGCAGAGGGAACCGGAAACGAGATGCTAAAATACAAGGGGACGGAAGAACGAAATGGTGACTGGAGTAGCAGAGAGTGTAGACGCTTCTAAGCCTGAACTCTGCGCTCGTGGACTGTGAAAAGTTGCAAAGCGGCGAAAACAAAGTCAGTAGGATGTTCTCTCGACGGCATCGCCCACGGGATCGCCAGTCTGTCGCTGTTGCAGATACTCACTGTTGTAGTGCAGCAGCTTCTCGATCAAGTCCACATGGGTCAGAACCATTCGACGACAGCAGTAACGTTTGAGGTCGAGCTCGGTCAGAGCTTCACCCTCGGTGCGGCCGTCGAGGAGGAGTGCGAGGTAGGCGTTCCACTTGTCACCGATGACTTTGCCGCAGGAGAAGCAGCGGACTGGGATGATCATTTTGGCGAGATGCTGTGCGAGGGTGAATGAAATTGTACGAGAGAGTTCTGCGATGTGTAGGGTGGTTGCTATCACTGCGCCTGATGGATCTCTGAAGTGCGAGATGGAAGCGACTGCGAAGGATGCTGCGGTCGGGCAGGCAGCGTTTAGGTGCTGTGCAGACTGTTCGGTCCAACGAGATGTGTGTGTAGGGTATAGATGCGGTGACGACGAAAGGAAGAGTGAAAAGGTGACGATGATGAACAGGGTCGCGATTGCGAAAGGGCAAAGCTTCGAACTTTTGTCGCAAGAAAAATCGCTGAGTCCGTGACCCGATTCCACTGCGTTCCAACCTAACACTCCCCCGCCAAAAAAGCGATCACGAGGGTCACTCGCACGGTTGAATTTGCCTCCAAAACGCAGATGGGGAAAAGACGTGACGAGCCGCCCTTTTCGAGTTCCACGTCGCCGGAAGCAGAAAGAAAGTCTGCCTTGGAGAGAGGAACACAGCGCACGACCCGCGTCAGAAGAAATCAAACCAATCAGACACTGTATGAAGCTCCAGCTCACCAACAGCGTACAGAGAGCTTGCTGTGGCAGATAGCGTGGGCGTTGCGTTGGCTGTAATATGAGTCTTGCGAAGAATCGCGCTGGTGTGCTTGGACCTTCCCCGCGCAATCTGAGTGTGATCTGCAACTTTACAGTAGACACGATCTCGTGCTTGCCGTTCCTCATCTCCACCCTCTCTATCATCTTCTCAACCTCTTTCCATCCTCTTGTCTTCATCGCCTAGCCGGGTCAAGTCTGCAAATATGAGCGGCTGTAAGTGTGCCACCGCTGGCTCGTCGCGCTGGTCGTGCACACAACGCGACCAGCGACAGCGACAAGCGACAAAAGTCGACAGTCAGTACGATGGACCAACAACAGCATGCTGATCCTACATCCTCGATTATTCCGCCTACAGTCCGGTTCTTGTCGCTCGTGCGGCCATTCATGTCCATCCTGCCCGAGGTAGCGGCACCGGAACGAAAAGGTAAGTGCTTCAAAGCACACACTTGTCTGCTCAAGCAAACAGCTCGCTGACCTCGCTCGCATCTCCCTATCCAACAGTGCCCTTCGAGAGCAGAGTCATGTGGACCGCCATCGTACTCGCCATCTTCCTCGTCTCCTCTCAGATCCCTCTCTACGGCATCGTCTCGAGTGACAGCTCCGACCCGCTGTACTGGATGCGTGTCATCCTCGCCTCCAACCGTGGTACGCTGATGGAGCTCGGTATCTCGCCCATCGTCACCTCGGGCATGATCATGCAGCTCCTCGCCGGTGCCAACTTGGTCGAAGTCGATTTCAGCCTCAAGGAGGACCGCGCGCTGTTCGGTGGTGCTCAGAAGCTCTTTGCGCTGATCATCTCGTTGGGTCAGGCTACGGTGTACGTGCTGACGGGTCTGTACGGTCAACCTAAGGATTTGGGTGCTGGTGTTTGTCTGTTGCTGATCTTGCAACTGGTCGTTGCTGGGTTGATCGTGATCTTGCTCGATGAGCTGCTGCAGAAGGGGTACGGTTTGGGATCGGGTATCTCGCTCTTTATCGCTACCAACATTTGCGAGTCGATCGTCTGGAAGGCCTTCTCGCCTACTACCGTCAACACGGGTCGTGGTCCCGAGTTCGAAGGTGCTCTCGTTGCCCTCTTCCACCTGCTCTTCACTTGGAACGACAAGTCCCGTGCCCTCAAGGAGGCTCTCTACCGTGACCGTCTGCCCAACGTCATGAACCTGCTCGCGACCCTGCTCATCTTCCTCGTCGTCATCTACCTCCAAGGCTTCCGTATCGAGATCCCCGTCAAGTCGAACCGTTTCCGTGGTCAGCGTGGAACCTACCCCGTCAAGCTCTTCTACACCTCCAACATGCCTATCATGCTCGAGTCGGCTTTGACCTCGAACGTGTTCATCATCAGCCAGATGCTTGCCTCGCGTTTCCCCACCAACCTCTTCGTCAAGCTGCTCGGTGTTTGGGAGCCTTTGGAGGACAGCGCGCAGCTCCACGCCGTCGGTGGTATCGCTTACTACATGTCGCCTCCTCACAACTTCAAGGAGGTGGTGGGAGACCCGATCCACACGGCGATCTACATTGCCTTCACGTTGACCGCCTGCGCTCTGTTCTCCAAGACTTGGATCGAGGTTTCGGGCTCCGGCCCTCGCGAGGTCGCAAAGCAGCTCAAGGACAACCAGATGGTCATGGCCGGTCACCGCGACGCTTCGATGTACAAGGAGCTCAAGCGCGTCATCCCCACGGCTGCCGCTTTCGGCGGTGCTACCATCGGTGCGCTGTCCGTCTGTGCGGATTTGATCGGCGCCTTCGGATCCGGTACGGGTATCCTGCTCGCTGTCACGATCATCTATTCGTACTTTGAGATCGGTATGCGGGAAGCTGGTGGGCCGGAGATGGCTGCTATGGGCGAGCTGTTTGGTTGAAGCGGATGAGCTTTTGCCTTTTGTCCACGCAGCATCCCTGGCAGACACGTTGCCTCTTTGCTCGTTGGCCGGTCGACGGTCCTGAAGCGAACGTCCGTTGCCGACGAGCATTCTTCTCACCCCACATACGAAGGAAAGTCGGCTTACAGAACGGCTGTGTCGCTTACCATCTCGGTTGCTAGCGCTTCCGCACTCCTTCCTCCAAAGTTCTATCCCTCACCTCGCACCTCTGCACCACTTCAAACCTACCTGTCCGTCCTCTTTTACTGTAAATACCGTGTCTCTTGCTCGAGGCTCATTCTCAGCGTTCCAAACAAAAATCAATGCGAACAAATTAAGAATCACTCTAGACTCAAAACAGCTGTCTGGCATGACGTGTGTGTCCACCCAAAACCAACCTGTGATGCTACATGCGAAAGATTCGACTTCAGAAACACATTAGTACGCACGCCACCGATCGCTGGAGTTTCTGTTCTGGAATGTGTGTGTGATATTGCCGTATTCGAGACAACAACTCTATGAGTTTGTGCCAAGAACGAGAGCTTTTGGTAGCTGGAAGAGTGACAAAGGTCTGATCTGTGGTTGATTGGACATTACAACGTACGACCTCCCAGTTCAGACCGATGAAGAGGCTGAGAGGTCAACGTGAGGGTGTGTGAAAAAAACATATGAATGCTGGGGTGATAGATGCCGGTAAGAAGAAAAAGTGCAGAGGATGATTTAGAAGCGGAGAGGGGTGAAGAACCACTTGTTCTTGCCCGAGGTGTACTTCTCCTCGAAGATCTGCTTGATCTGCTTCTTGGCGTCCTCGCGTTGCGAAGGCTCCTTGAAGGTGTCCTGGGTGACGGCACCCTTGAGGCCCTCGAGCTCGAGAGCGTAACGGGTGGGCATGAGGTGGTTGTACGAGATGACCTTGACGAAAGGCTTAACCTTGGAGCGCTTGGCGATCTTCTTGGCCCCCATGCGCTTGGTCACCTTCTGAGGGTATCGCTCGATACCGGCGGCGACAATGTAGGGGAACGACTTGTCCTTGGAGCCGTCATCGAACTGCTTGATGACGACAACCTGTGAGTGGTGAGGTTTCGAGGAAGGAGGGGCAGATGTCAGTAAAGAGTTACAGGGTGAGAGTCGAGACGCAATTCGAGCAAACGCAATGACGCAGCTTCCTGTTCCAAATCTTGTATCCTGAAATGTTCCTTGGCGCTCGTGTGTGCCGGCAGTCGAATGTAATGTCGGTTGTGCGGCAAAGACACGGAACAACGTAACTCTTCCACCTCTGTGCCTCGTCTGCCATGCTACCAGTACTACCATTGCGCTGATCTAGCGCACAGAGGTCGAGATGATTCTGCTCCACCTTTGCTGCTGCACCTGTCATTCTGACCATCCATAATTGTCTGCGCCTGTCTGAGCCTTGCTGACTGTGTTGTCTGAGATGCTGAAGTATAGATGGCGAAACGCTGGTGATCCTGCTGTGTACTCCATTGAATGATTGCCGCTGCGACGTTAATGATCCTAGGCAGCATTGCATCAATTTCGAAAATCGTATCCCTTTTCTTATCCAAAGTGCATAGTGCCATCCTGCTGATGCACTGTCTCTTCCAAGCCGTGTTGCTACCACGTATCTGCACTTTGCCCTAATACCGCCGTACGTTCTACTGTTCTGCATACTCTGCGATCCAAATGCTGTTGTGCTGCTCCCGGAGGCGGTGCTGATATTTTATGGTCGGACTGGCCTCGGAAGCTGATCCAGGTTTGCTCGGATTGTCGGTGCTGAATGTGTACTAACCTTCTTACCGGCGTGACGACCGCTAAGGACGACGGCGACCTTTCCTGGCTGTTGATGGTCAAGGACAACGCAAATGAAAGGTCAGCGATATGATCTTTGATATGACCTAGCAGGACCAAGAAGCATTACGACGCCATGTAGATAAACTTTGCGGTTTGAGGTTGGATGCATGTGTGTCGATGGCGCCGTACGCTACTTGTATCGTTGCTGTTTAGGTCGTCTGTATGCTTCGGTGTGTTGCAAAACGTACCTTGTAGATCTTGGGCATTGTGACGGATGGGGATCTTGATGGAGGATGATGGTGACGAGAATGCAGATGTCGAGAAACTAGACTTCTGACTGACCCTGCTGCTTCCAGCCTTCGTTGAGTCTCATCCTCTCTCCATGTTAGCCGATTCAAGACTCTAGGCTTGAGCTTCGAAGAGGTCACACTCACGAGCCTCTCTCTCTCCCACACACGCCTTCTCAACTTCTCAAAACGGACGAGTCTCGAGACTGGGCTGGCAGCCGCCTTCGTGTCGCATACTCGAATTTGGAGAAAGAGGCAGCAGACAGGCAGAGCGAGCGACGGGAGAAGGGCGCACGTGATGCAAAAACAAAACTTCCCACGATTTTCTAAATTCCTATGCGCGTCCAAGTGGTGCTCAGTCGTGCCAATCGACAAATATTTTTCGAGAAATTCGGAGCCGAGCAGCGATATTCGTCAACGTTTTCTGGGCTTGCGTGCGCGCAGAAACCGGCGACAGGATCGCTTAGGCAGCAGCGTGCACAAAATCGAATTCGAAAGAGCCACATTTTGCTTTCGATGGACTGAGTGTCAGCCAAGCCAGACAGACAGACAGCCAGCCAGCCAGTCTCGCAGCGAGCAACGATACTAGAGCGCGTTCGCCATCACTCTCCTTTCCTCACCATCAAGACCTTCGTCCTCCTCATCAAAGTAGGTATCTATTGACACATACATCGACACTCGTATGTTATAAACGGCATCATCAGCAATCTGCGGAGGATACACACAGCACATCCAATCAGCCAAGTCTCGCTACGATCGGTCCAGCAATTGCGATCTCAGACTATCAACGATCGTGTCAATTATCTCGACATCGACTTCAAACGAAAGATCAGCCATCTGCATTAGGTATCATCCAAATCACTGCTTTCAGCATCCTCGAACATTTGGCCATAGCAACAGAGCATCATCCAACAGATTCAGAGTGACCTCATACCGCCACCCGCCTTATCTTGGTCTCATCTAAGGCACTGCCCGTACAACCTTTCATCATATTCAACACAACTTATCGTCGCAGACAGAAGCAGTCATCACCGCTTCCCATAAGGCAATCGTCCTCTTATGACAGGTCGAAGTTCAGACATTCTGCCGACAGAGACACGCACCCAACAAATTGTCAGGCCGAGTCTAAAAGCAGCCAGCAGAGACACGGCATCAGTAGCGGGACCGACCAGCAGGCTTGGATTGTACACCGACGCAGATTGTTCGAGGCCAAATTTTTCAAAAGAGGAACAGCTGTCCTGACCACCACCATCATCTCTCGTTGCACTTCGCCGCCCTTACTCCCAACCATTGCAGTTTCTTCAAGATGGCTAAGCCTCGTGGACTTAACACAGCCCGTAAGCAGGTCTCGACCCGCCGAGACAACCGATGGGTACGTATCTCTTCGACAGTTGCACCAAAGCATTGCGCGACGGCAACGCAGGCAAGGATGATTGGAGATCATGCAACATCGAGAAGGAACATGTCATCATGGTCCCTTGCATGATCTAACGGTAGACCCGAGACAGACAGACATGTCGGACCGATCATCCTTGGCTCGCATTCCACCATCGCCTTTTCGAATCAGTTTGCTGACCTTTGCTCCCCTACATCAACTACCACTTGATTACATCCTTAACAGGCCGACGCTCAGTACAAGAAGCGTGCCCTCGGTAACTTCTACAAGACCTCGCCCACCGGTGGTTCATCCCAGGCCAAGGGTATCGTTCTCGAGAAGATCGGTGTCGAGGCCAAGCAGCCCAACTCGGCTATCCGAAAGTGTGTCCGTGTCCAGCTTATCAAGAACGGTAAGAAGGTCGCCGCCTTCGTCCCCAACGACGGTTGTCTCAACTTTGTCGATGAGAACGACGAGGTCCTCATCTCCGGTTTCGGTCGTGCCGGTAAGGCCAAGGGTGATATTCCCGGTGTTCGTTTCAAGGTCGTCAAGGTCTCTGGTGTCGGTTTGAGGGCTCTTTTCCTCGGCAAGAAGGAGAAGCCCCGTTCTTAAACGGATGCGTTGCTCGCAGTTCCTCTTCTTTGCTTCCTCACTCCTTCGCATTACATGGCCAGGTCGGTTGCGCCAGTGCAGAGCCGGTGCTCCAACCTAGACGGCCACTCTTCCACTTGCACACCACCCTATCACAGGCCTTCTCGCATGTACTTCATATCATTCTCATGAACCCAAAACTATAGCACTCCTCCAAGGGGCCACCATCTTGCTACGCTCAGGATTCGATGTTGGCGAAGAGTGTGTATGTGCGTTTTCAGATGTCGTTGATGATGGCTAGTCTTTTGCGCCGTGATTTCACAAGAGATGATCTGAGATCTAACAAATGTGAATTTTCGGTCGCGTGCGGGAAGCCGAGCGAGGAAAGGACCCTGAAAGAGCTGGTGCTGCGCTTCAAGACCAACACTCTCCCCGCATGACGGCCAAGCTCAGCTTCTTCCCAATCATCCTCATCCTGGCTTCCCGCATCCTCTCTGACCGCGATCTCGGTTGTCTAGGCCGTGACGATGTCGACGAACGGTCAAGATGCCAAGGACAGCGGTGCCGGTCCCAGCAATGGTCTCTCCCTTCGCGAGAGGATGCGCTTGAAGGCCCAGCAGAAGTTTCAAGATCAAGCCGCTTCTTCTTCTTCGACTGCCAAGTCTCGCTCCGACCTGACTTCTCTCGTTGCCATCGACATCGACGGAGATGAAGAGGCTGACGACCTCGGCTCTCTCACCTTTGGCCGCGCCACACGACAGGCAGCGCTCAAGAGGCCAGCTACCTACAGTATCGACCCGCTTGACGACTCGTCTCGCCTCAAGCGCCATCCAAACAAGCTTCCCACATCCTTAGCAAAGTACGCCGCGAGCTCGGGAAGCAAGACGAAAGGCATCGATGGATTGCTGCGCGAGCAACAGCGCAAGGCCAAAAGAGGGACAGATGCAGAAGGACTTTCCAAGGCAGACGCAATCGCTCTAAGCATGGAGCAGGAGCGGCTAGGTCGTATGGGCATCGCTTACACCAGCAGCAACGGCGACTCGATCGATTCCAAGGACTCACTATCCTCCAAGCAGGGCTCGGCAAAGGCAAGTCGTGCATACGCTTCCTCCTTGTCCCTCAGCGCACCCAAGCACAATGGAGAGGAGCAAAAGCTGACGGTAAAGGCCTTGTCTCCAACCATTCCGTCCTATCTGTGGTCTTCGCAGTCAGAAGCAGGTGATTCGGACGATGATGTGAAGGACCAAGTCGGTCTCAGCACAGCGGAACAATTGATAGCGGAGACGCTCGCAGCTGTCGGTGCGGACGAGGATGAAAAACAGTTGGCGCTCGACATCCTTCAACAAGATGTCAGCAATCGCAAAGGAAAGCAGACGCAAAAGTCCAAGGGCCACATCACGTTTTACAGGACAGGAAAGGTGCTTGCTCCCCCGCCGACCTTCTTCTGTCCGCTTCCTTCCATCACGAAGAACACCATCGACATCAGATCGTCTTCACCGGCAAATGGAGACGCCGTAGCAGCTGACATGCGAGCATCGCTGCCGCCACAGCAGCCGCCGTCCGTCTCGGATGCGCTCGAATGGAACACACTGGCTCGACGTATCCTCCTAGCTGGGTTTCTTCCGCCTTCCTTGGAGCTCGACAAGCGACAGATCCGACGGATCCTTGTTTGGCTTTCCATCTCGTTCATTCTGGAAATCGACGTCATGCAAAGCCGTCTGATCTCGACGCTCTTTCAGTCATTGGTCTTCGAAACCGAAAAGAGCTATTATGATCGACAGCTCGAGTCGGCCATTCCAAAAGCTCTAGTCGACGTAGTGAAGCGCGTTCCTCTTCTGCTCAATAGAATCGGCATGGACGACGAGGTCTTGGAGCAATGCTTCCCCGACAACTCCAAAGTGACGGATGTACCTCTGTTCACTGTAGCGCAACGCAAGGAACCTTCTTCCTCGCAATCAAACACACAGGATGGTGTCAGCGCTTCCTCACCCAGTGCCGAATTCACCGAATTCAAAGTGTACCTCACTCAGGCCGAACGCGACGATATCCTGGTCAATCTCGCCCGCATGCTCGACATGATCGCTTGCGCTTCATATGGCCCGGCTTTCATCGCGGACAATGTTTCGATCTTTGCCGGGTACATCGCAAGCATGGCGATCGCTTGTGCCGCTTCGACCGGTCATGCGCTGCCGGAACGGGTCGGACCTGCATTCAGCAGCATCTTCAGGACAGCAGTTCGGGAGGGTGACGAGGTGGTGAAGAAGCTGCAGGAAGAAGTGTGCAGGAGGATTTTCAGTGCGCTGAGGAGCGACTCGATCGCTGTACGGGCGAGGTTGGTGACGGTGCTGCCAGGCGATGGAAAAGAGATCGGAGCGGTCAGGCGGTGGATAGCTTGGTGCGCGTTGACTGAGCACGTCGCTCAAGCTGGTTCGAGTGTGGCAGCAGCTTCACCGTTGAACACCATCCCTTCTTCGGATCCTCTTGCAGACGAAGGTGAGGACGTGCAAGAACAGCAGCAAGAGGAAACGGCGCATTGGAGACGAACCGAGTTTCAACCCTTGTCGATCGATCTGGACATGCTGATTGCAGCGATCGACACGAAGAATGCGGCCTCACCGTTCTATGTTGCACCTTTATCCACTCGAAGCGCTATGCAGTCGGCATCAGCGTCTCCAGCAGGGACGCCCAAAGGCGAAAGCGGAACCCCCAGTTCGCATTCGGTCAACGCTCGCACCACCGACTTCGAATCGATCATCGCAGCAACGCAGCTCCTCACAAACGCTCTACGCGACCTTCCCGCCCACATGTGCAGCTTCGACCCGACCACCGCAGACCGCAGCACACCCACTCCATCACAACCGGACGGCAAACCTCTCGCCGACACAAAGCGCAAGAAATGGCCTCGTGCCCTACGACTTTCTCTCGCACCGTACCTCTCGCTCAACCCGCGGCTCGACGAATCACGCATAGCAGCCTTGCAGACGATTGTCGAACGTCTTGGACAAGTCAACAGTAGGATCCGTGATAATAGGGGGAATGTGATTCTTCAAACGCTAGCGAAAGATGCGTTGCAGAGGACGGGGTGCTTGTTGGAGTATCAGCTGGATATGTTTGCGCCGGGTGGAGGGGGTGCGAGTTTCATCAAGTGAAAATGATAGTCGTCACATGCGCGAGAGAGGTGTTTGAAGTGAGAGTTTGAATGCTTTGTGTGTGATGGGATGGCTGAGAGTGTCGTGAGTGTCATGAGTGCTGTGAGTGCTGTGTGAGCAACGCGTTGAGACAGTGTGCAGCGTCGACAGGCGAAGTTGAGCGGTCAGGAAAGCTCTCGCAGGGCAGCGACTTGGAAGAGAGAAGCGAGAGGAGGACTGCTGTTGATTTCCCTTTCGGAAGACGTTGATTGCTGTTGAGGTCCCGCACTTGGTGCTCGTCTTTCTTGAACGAGCGAGCGTCGCCGCTTGGCTGAGCTTTGGGTTGAGAGCGATGTCACGCGAGATCACGCACTTGGTGCTCGTCGTGTCTTTCTGAGATGAGCGAGCGTCATCGTTGAGATAGGCCTGTCCGACCTTCCGCAACGCGAGCGGCATGCTCGTGTGAACGGCTGTTGGCTGTGTCATACGAATCATCTTTTGTGTCAGACGTTAAAGCCGCACGCGCCTTCTTGAAAAGGTTCTCAAATTGAGTCGTCACGAGTCCGCAGTAGGTCGTCATGAGATCGACTCGACCTATGTGCATGTGGATTTGAAGCGCTGAGATCCTGCTCGACTCTTGTCGAGGCTCTGTTTCTTTCGGAGCTTGGATACTCATCACAGAGGTAGAGAACACCTTGTCAGCCCTGCATCCGGTGTTTGCCAGATCAAGACTGACGAGGATATATCGGCAGAGCTCTCGTCTCCGCCTCAAACTCTACGGCAAACCTTTCGAGCTCCAGTCAAGACATTTGTCGGTAACTGGATCAAGAAAGCGGAAGCTATCAAGCAGCGCCACTGTCCGACCTGCTTGGACGAGCTGAGCAAGTACGGATTTGCAGTGGACGCAGCAACAAACGAAGAGCTTGTGGAATTTGGCATCAGCCATCAAATCTTTTTCCGACAGTCTCCAACAGGAAAAAGAGAGATCTACAAGACGGTTTGTCTTGAAGGCAAGGCGATCTATGGCCTCAACAAAGGCAAGATCCGACTCCCGTTCAACACAACACTGCATCCACCGAACCTTGCTGTGATTGGGCACCTGTGCCTGCTTCCAGCAAAGTTCAATGGCATCGAGCGAGTTGAACGGACCCGCCGCTTGTGGCAGCATCTGTTTACCGGGCACATCGAGCCTGGCTACTCCAGATGCTTCTACTGCCTGCAGCTGTTCGAGGACGAAGACGAAATGCATACAATTCGGTGCCAACAAGCTTTCTTTCTCGAGGTGCATGGAGGGGCTGACCAGCCGGTCATTCCCGATGACACGAAGATCGAGCCCACTATCCGTCACCTTGTTCGAGCGCCCCGATTCTGGATGTACGTAAGTATGTGCCATGGTAGGAACTACGTGATCGATGATGAAAAGAACATCGCACTCAAAGTGACCCGAGCCATGCGGCATCTAAGCGGAGATAGGAAGACTTTGGTGTGGAATCTGTGCGAGGACAAGAAGATCCGCTGCAGTGCGATGTTCTTTTCATCATCGATCACCTGCAGTAACAACGCTTTTCCACCAAAGGAATAGATGAAGGGAGAATTGCCCCTTTGCTGCAGCACCAGACCTGTCGTTGTTGTCGTTGTTGTCGTTGTTGTCGTTGTTGTCGTTGTTGTCGTTGTTGTCGTTGCTGTCGTTGCTGATGTTGTTAATTTTGTTGGACGACAGAATACAGACTTGCCTGTATTGTGGCACAGCAGATTTGCCCTCATGGCCACGTACTGCGGATTCGTGACGACTGAAATTGAGATCGCTGAACTGTCCGAATGTGATCAGGGAGACGTCTTCGAAGGTCCCCGACAATTATCCAACCAGACCTCCCGAGTGCGAATTCGTACCGCCCATCTTCCACGCCAACGTTTATGCATCGGGCCAAGTCTGCCTGAGCATCCTCAATCAACACAGGGATTGGAGGCCTACGATCTCCATTAGGGAGGTTCTTGTCGATATCCAATATCTGCTTGATGACCCGAACATCGCCAGTCCGGCGAACATTGATGCGGCCAAGCTTTACAAATCCAACATCGCCGAGTGCACTAAGCGAAATCGCGCTGCAGGCAAACCGGATCGCCGTCAACAGGCAGATATAGCCTTATGAAAGTATGGGCAGAGACTGGCTTGCGCACTAGCTGGTTGCGGCGTGAATTGCGAACAAGGACGCTGACGTCCGTGTATCACACGCGAAGCTTCTCTTGTCACCGCTGACAGCACTTCAAACGCGCATGACGCTCGCGGTGCAGTTGCGGTGGAGCTCAAGCCGAAGTTCAGCCCATCGATGACGCTCGCTCATTCAAACGTGAAGGAAGAGCACCGAGTGCGGGATCTCAAGTGACACTACTGCGCCCGCACTTCACAATGCGACCGTGCCCGAGACGTCGCTCACAACGTTCATCCCGTATCGCTCAAAGATTCCTTATCTGACACACACGCGCCCACACACACATCCAAGTCCAACTCGATCATCAACATGCAACAAATTCCAAAAAGAAAGACGACCGACAATACAACACCTTCCCACCCCTCGCCTCGCCTCCTACTGACTAGCTAAACGACCCAGCAAACATAGCAATCAACGTAACCCAGGCACCCCTACCCAGACTTTCGATGCCCTCCTCGTCGACCATCTTGTTGAAGCAGTCCATCAAGCCCTCATACCTCCTCACTACCGGCGCGCCAAACTCGGCAGCCGCCTCTTCCGCCGTCTGCTCTTCGATCGGTCGCAGCGCGATGACGGGCTCGGGTGGTTCGCCGCCTGTGAACGAGGGTTGCGAGTTGAAGCCGCTCGATGCGGCGGGAGCGGCACTGCTCGCAGGCTCTGGTTGCGTCTGACCCAGCACGCGCGCAGCCTTGCCGCTATCTCCGACTGTAGCGGACTGAGGCTTGGCCGCACCAACATCGCCCTCCTCCTCATCCTCATCTTCAATCGCAAACGAGGGCCTACCCGGCATCTCACCCGGCGACGTCGGAAGCGGCTTGTCCACCGCACTATCGTTCGACTTCCTCGTATCCGCATCCCTATACGCACCACCCTGTTGAGCCTGCGCAGCCGCGGTAGCCTGATGCGAGTACGGCGAAGGCGCGTTACCACCGTTAGCCGGAACCCTCGCATACGCCCTGTGCAACGGATTCTGCCTCTCAGGCCTCTGCGTCGACAACCTGACCATGGCGCACTCGAGCGGCGCCAGCACCACCACACTGATCACGTTCCAGAGCACAAAGATGGGCAACCCCACCGGGCTGATCTCGAGCATGTTGCTGTTGGGTCCCGAATACGTATCGTCACCCGGAGCCGCAGGATTAGCACCGGGAAGTCCGCCCAACGAAGGCACCGTAAGCTGTCGAACGATCCTCGTAGCCAGCCCGATCCACACGACATGCAGCATGTTCGCCGCCAGCAACCCGGGGAGCAAGTACAACCTCCAAGGCTGCGTAAACTCGGTGTACGACAGCAGCTCCCTCAGATTCTCCCGCGGCGTGTTGAGCGGCAAGATCCTCGGATGAACGATCGTCCTGTACGTCACCACGTTCAACGGCAACGCCGCCAGCGAGACAAAGAGCATGTAGAACAGATTCGCAAAGAAGCCAAACTGGCCCGGACCCGCCGGCCCGGCCTTGTACGCGCTCCCCGGCGAGCTCGCCGAAGCGCCCGAGAAGAAGATAAACGTCAACGTGCTCAGCGTGAAGATCTGAACAGCGACCGGGATGGCACCCTTGTAAATGCCCGCCCAGCCCTCGAGCCGTTTGGTGCGGAGCATCATGGCAAAGACACCCGTCACCACCGGTCCGATCTTAGCCGAAGATCTTCGCTCCGAAAGCAAAAACGACGAGAGCGCCCTCGGCCCACTCGTCGAACCGGCACCGCCGTCCTCGAGGACATTGTCGAGACTGACCGCTTTGGGGAGGTAGTTGGCACGCAGGCGGACGATGGCGCCGTTGAAAGGTTGCGAGATGAGCACCGAAAAGCCGATCGACAGCGAGATGGCTATGAGGAAGATGACGGCGTCGAAGAGGAACATGTTTGGAAGAAAAAAGAGTGTCGTGCGAAGAGAGATGAAGGATTTGTTCCCCACCAACTTTCGAGAGGGTTTTGATTCTTGTATGCACCAGTAGAACGTGGCTAGCTGTATTGTGCTTCGAAAGGCTTGCTTTGACCCCTCTCGTGTGTGTGTGTGGAAATTTTGAGGTTGGCAGATGCAGTCCACCTTGCAGATCCGTAATATGCTTTAGATGCTCGACGAGTTCGAACGAAGGAAATGAGGTCGAGCGGGAAAGCGATGATGGGATCTAACGGGAAGGAGCGATATGCAATCGGAACGGTAGCAAGTCGATTCGTTTCCAGAGCACGGTCCAACGCAGAGAGAGACAACTCAGCCTAGCCAAGTTGGCGAATGCAGAGTACACAGCCGCGCTTCGGCGAAAGAGATGTTTGGCCTGCCGTTGACACTCACACTCTTAACTCGAACCTAAAAAGGCAAGGAAAATTCAAGCTCAGTTTCAGGTCGCGTCTCGTTGTTGTGTGCCTGTGCCGAAGGACTGCAACAACAACACAAAACACTGCCAACTCTGAGTCCAACAGAGACGCGCGTCCCTCTCAAGATCCACACTCGTCCGACCGTCTTTGTTGCTCACCGAGAACTCGATCATCAAGAGGCACCCACCAATGGTTGTTCTGAACAGCGACAACGTGTACGCAGATCCCGCTGAATGAACCGCGACGCATTGGAATGTGTCGATTGTCTGCTTTTGTGAACCTTGCACCACCTACAGGTGCAGCAAACGTCGATACTCGATGGTGTTTTCGGTGCCTTAATTTCCGGCCTCCTTTTTTTTTTCCTCCTTCGACGGCCGCTTCTTCCGCTCAACCACTCGCAAACCATCCTCCCGACGTCGTCGTACACCACCTTCACTTGCTTTTCAAAAAGAGAGCCTGCAAAGTCACGACTTTTTTTTTTTTTTATATCAGGCCTGAGGCCTAACTTCAATTGCAACGTGCGAAGTGGGCCTACGTTACAAAGACAAGAAACAAAACGAGAAGGTCTTGCGGCCTAGGCCAGGATCGAACACCAAATGACTAAGTTACCCGCATGCGAAGGATCCTCACGAGGAGGTGACATCTCGGTGTTTAGGCGAGGGAGCCGCAATCCTACGCCGCGTGCAAAATGAGCCAGACAGTGCAGACCTTTGGTCAGGTCACGAAGAAGGCACGAAACGCGAGGGGGGAAAGAGACCAAAAAGGTCTCGAAGGTCGGGGGGATCGGGCTGGAGAAAGAGTCTGTTTTTGTTGTTTTCTGTTTTTCTTACCGGAGCATATAACGAAGCTGGAGACGAGAGTCGGAGAAATGAGGCTGGAAACGAGAGTCGGGGAAACGAGAGTCGGAAAAACGAGAGTCAAGGATTGAGCGCACAAATGAGACGCGCCAAAAAAACGGCCGTTTCGGTCGGAAATCTGGCAGTTCAAAAAACCGACCGTTTCGGTCGGAATTTTCCTAAGAAAAGGGACACTGGTTTTTCGCCCAAAAAGAAAAGTCGGAAACCCGGCGATCAGGGTCCATCAACGCGGGGGGCTGCGTTATTCGACATTTGTTGAAACGCCACGGCGCCATTTGCGATGCGAAGGAAGGAGCCTCCGTCAATCCAACGTTTCTTGAAGTCGGCACGCTTTGACTCGGCGAGCCCATGATAGGCGTCCGCCAAAGTCTTGACGAGTAAAGTCGCATGCTCGTTGAAGAACCCTTCCAAAGACATTTGTGGTCGATGGTCGTTTTGGAGGCCAAGTGTGATTGCCGCATGTCGTCGCCGCGATAGAATATGAATTGCCAAGTCGCGCCATAAGAGAAGACGTGCTCGCATTGCCGCTGGCATCTTCAGAGCTGGCCAACCGAGTACTATGTTCTCGGCATCGGTTGGAACGGCACGAGGGCCGATGAAGCGGCAAAGAGTGCCCATGATTTGCCGCCAAACATCCGATTGCAACCTGGGACAGTCGATGAAACCATGTCTCGCGGAATCGACTGGTCCGTCGCAGAGCATGCATTTCGACGCTCCAAAGGTGTGTTCGGTTGCATAAGCGTCGTTAGCTGGTTCGATGTCGTCGTCTGCGTCTTCTTGAGGGTGGTCGCGCCCAGCGAAAAGCAAAGTCCGTTCGGCCAAGTTGTTGGCATTGAGTGCGTCGTAGTTCTCCAACCTCCGCTCACCCCTCGGTTTTTGAGCTAACCAGGGTCTGCGATGGAGAAATAAGAAGACGTCCGACCGGGCTTGCGAAGAAAGCATCGAGTCTTGAGTGTGCCAGAGCCAAACTTGTTTCCATTGCTCTTTGGAGCCAAAATGCCAGTCGGGTATGATGGCGTCTTTTGTGGCTAGGAAAGATCGAGCATGCTTGACCGTGTATTCACTCAGCGGCTTGTCAGCAAGCGTGCCAATGTGCCAGGGGAAGGGGAGGCCAACCGTGTCGATGTCGAAAGGTTGGTCGTGTGGCATTGGGTTCTTGACGCTTTTGGAATGATCGGGATGTCGGCGGAACCACTTAGTGATGTCAAGCAATTTACGACGCACAGTAGGGTGCATGACTTGCCACATGTCGATCCAGTGCTTCTTGACCAGGCGTCCGGCCGCGCAGCTGAAAGCTTCGTAGGTGGCGGGGTGGCCTCGCGTGGCCACATAGTTGTTCTTGACGCCCGAAGGCGAAGGCGGAACCAATGGATACGAATTTGCGGTGGAGTATGGGTGCATCATTTTGCCTTTCTCGTTATGGTTGTACCAGAGAATGTCGCCCCACACTCGAAGGCCATGGTGTTCCCAGACTTGCGGGTTCCTCTCGTGAATCTCTGGCCATGTATATCCGAACATGTCGGAGTGAAATGGTAGCGACAACATCTCTTTGACTGAGACGTTGTCCCAATCAGGGAGAATCGAAAGACGAAGCTTGGCGAGTGCGTAGACCACCCTGTGGAGGAAAGACCGCTGGGCGGTAAAGGCATTGTTCATTGCCACCCATGGTTTGCCTCGTCGAAGGATGAAATGCGCAGGAATGGCCTCATACTCGGTCCATAAGTGTTCTTGAAGAGCGGCTCGGAACTGGAATCCAATCGGTTCCCGCGATTGAAGCAAGTTCGCAGCAATTTGTCCCACCAGAGCAATTGCCATGTGCGTCGTGTCGATCAAACCAAGGCCGCCCAGATGTCGAGGAGCGACTGCGTACTTGTGTTGGATCCAGTTGCGACGGCCAAGGAATAGGAACGGGTTGATGATGGTATTGTTGCGGCGCTGGAGGTTTGACGCAATTGGGCACAAGCGGATGGAGTGCCACAACTTTGAGAGGAGGAAAGAGTTGGAGATGCGGACTCGGGCCAAGAGAGTTGTCTTTGTTGAAGCCAGAATGTCGACTTTCGCTTGGAGCGAATTCAAGACCTTGTCGATCGCCTGTGTTGGGATGCTGCCGTCCAGTCGAAAAGGGTATCCGAGGTGAACCACTTCCGCATGAGATTCGCCGAGGGTTGGGAAAGGGATGTCTTCGGGTTGAAGATCATCGCCCTCGTTAGCGCCTCTCGCAAAGTAGAACGCTTGCGACTTTTCTTCGTTCACCTTGGCATTGCTCGCAAGCTCGTATATGTTAGGCCCCGAGGGTCTGAGGACCTCGCGACGATGGAAGGTTCGGGAGACGGAGCGAGGCTCGAGGCGTGGGGGTCCTGGATCA